>PNEQ01009542.1:0-26307 GCA_003012365.1 Medauroidea extradentata
GAAATCAGTGCTCTACACGGGCCTAGAGAAAGGGCCGCCCTTGAGAGGCGACAACAAGTTCAGTCACCCATATCAAACCCGCATTTGATACCTTCCCCTCAGAAGATCCCCGGGCCACAGTTATCGTTTGAGGACTTCTGTCGTGAACACCATCGTGCGCTCACACGCCCCCGCACCGATGAGCAGAATCTGCCTCCCAAGAAACGTCGCCCGCGCAAACGCAACCAGCATAGCCTTAGCCGTATCTTCCGCCGCATGACCCGCAAGCCACCGCCGCTCTTGAGTCCCATCAAGACGCCGCCCCAAGACGCCCCTCTGGCGCTCCGACGCGTACAACAGCTTAAGAGCGAGGCCAGGCAGGAACCTAAGCCCCTGAGCGAACGCAAGCAACGATTGCTGAGGGAGTTGTTCTAAAAATACCAGGTGAGTGAAATATAACCTGACCCCAATAATTGAGGTGCTCCGCCCCCTTCTGCACGATTCGAGCGTGGCTCCCCTCAGCTCACTCACTGAGGCACGCCTCGGACCGAAACCCCGTGATCTCCGAGGGACACAGCCCGTCTTAGCCGGCGCAGGCTTCCTTTCACACTTTCCCTCAGAGACGACCTACCGCAACCGCAAAAGGGCTGCGTCGAGTCAACCTGAGCATTAGCCTTAACAAAACAGTCTTTAGCCACTTGAGAAGCAGAATGAACTCTTTTTACTAGGTTAAATTCAACACAGGACTGCAACCCTAACAAAGGGGTGCTATCAGAATCAATGATAACAAACTGTGTGTAGCGTTCATGACCCTTGACAGAACACAACAAATCAACAACTCCCCGAGCTGGGAGAACGGTGCCACCCCACACTTCTATTTTGAGGGCTGTTGGCCTAACCTTAAATTGCTTATCTACTGTCTGGAATATCATGAATGGGAGAATATTAACTTCCGACCCAGGATCCAATTTTATGTCAATGGACTTGCCTTCAATAAATACCTGCTCCCTCCACTCATTTGTACATGAAATTTTAGAGTTAGTTGGGCTAACAGAATGAATTGCTACAGTATCACGATACAGCGATTCATTGGAAGAGTGCTCCACCTTTACTTCCCTCACTCGGCGAACTTTACATGAAGCAGCAAAATGATTTAAAATTCCACACTTGGCACATTTCTTTCCGTAGGCTGGACACTGCCTGGGTTTATGCTTAGTTTGACAACGGGAACAAGTGTACTCACCATTATTGCTCGCGGTGTTACCACTGGCTATGGGTTTGGCAGGCTTCCTACTTTTAGTTGCTACAAGATCGACACTCGCATGATTACCATCTTGAACATAATTCTTGGTTTGTATTTCCTTAGCTTGCTGTTGACTTTGCTCAACTAGCCGACAGTGTGCTGCTAGTTTTGCAAAGGTGGCATTTTCCATCCGCAGTAGCGCTTCTCGAGACGCTCCATCTCTGATGCCTTGGGCAATGCGGTCAATCAACATATTCTCTTCTTGTGCGACCGGACGATCATAACCGCACGACAGTCGGTCAGAAAATGGTCAAATGTCTCGTCCTCATATTGCACACGCTGATGAAACAAGAAAAGTTCGTAAAGAGGATTTGTCTTTGGCGCCACAAATGTTCGGTAAGCATCTTTTACTTAGCTGTACACTGACTTGTCTTCTGCAGAAATATCAAAGGTTTCAAATAAGGCTCGTCCCTGCGACCCGAGCATATTTTTAAGAAGTGCTATCTTGACTTTATCAGGACATTCATCCTGACCTGTTGCAATTAGGTAATTTTCAAAGTCACCCTCGAAAATCTCCCAGTCCTTACGAGCAGTAGGACTCTGCAAGTCTACACAATCTGGGAGCTTGACAATATTTAGACCGGCCATTGCAAGTAAATTCTCAGTAAACTGCACTAAAAGTCAGCAAAATTTCCACAACAAACAACCTTGTTACCACAAGTAAATTTTATAAATGTATACAGTAGTGTGGCCAACCATGCTTGCATGTTAACTCACTGTTGACGAACTAAAACAGTTGAAGAAACATCACAAATAGGTTACACATAATATCCACTAGACTGCGCCATGTTTTACTTCCCTTTAGTTCATGTGGATGGATTAATTAAACAACACCATATGCTGATTGATAACTTTACTAGACACACTCCTACATAATGCACATGTCAGACTCAAGATGGCTGTTGAACTGCATAGACAAAAGAACCACTGCATGCTTGTCAAGTCTATGCAAGGTTGCCAGTTCTCACACACAGATATCTACAACACACAGCACAGGCAAGTAAAGCTCTAAATATAAAAAAACCCAATATGCTTTGAGAGTACCAGCAGTAAATCTTGAAAGACTTGTACTAATTGTAATACACTAATGGAAAAGTTGAAGGAAGAATATGTAGCCAGTAATATAATTCAGAAAGTCCAGATACTGACACTTGTTCCAGAATCATGGAGTATAAAAAAACTGTTGATTATTTTGGAGCAACAGAATATTTTGTGAAAATAGCCAGAAAGGTTTTACAGGAGGATGGAGTTTTAGGAACACCAGATAGAAGGAAAGGACATCCCAATAATGAAGCCACAGCCAAAAGAGTTTTATTATTACAATGTGTGTAGAATTTCACCATTTGGTACTTTAATGTGAAGGATTGTGTGTATGTTCCAAGTGAAAAAGGCAAACTATCCCGATTATAAATTAGGGATAGCAAAGTTTTGTGAATTACGCCCAAAAGAATGTGTAACTGTAAACAGCTGTGGCATTCATTCTGTGTGTGTCTGCACAGATTATCAAAATGTCAAACTTATGATGCAAAGTGTTGGTGGTACTATACCATACCAAGAACTACTCCAAAAACTAGTAGGGTCTGCATAACTTATCCTCTGAAGCGTGTATGCTGCACCATTGATATAATTGCCCAAATACATCCTTGCTTCATGAATATATCATGCAAATGGAATATTTAGTCAATCTAGAGACTGTAGAGTTCAAGCAATGACTGTGTACAGATAGTACAACACTGGAAACTTTGATAAAATCAGTGGATGACTTTGTAGAAATGATGGTAGTGGAGTTGGAAGCTATCACTAGACATCACTTCACAGCAAAATCTCAAAGCCAGCACATGAAGAATGTGAAAATGAACTTAAATGACAAAACTTGCTTGATTCTTGCAGATTTTGCAGAAAACTATACATGTATACTCCAAGATACTGCTCAGGGTTTCCACTGGCACAACATCCAAGCAACTTTTCATCCATTTATGATTTATTACAACAGTGAAGGAGAAATTCTCTACAAGTCATTTTATATCATTGGATAGGGAAAGTAGTTACGGTAATGTAAATGACAGTGACCGAGATGCTAGACTTCAATTCATGCATCCTAATGGATCTTCTGTGACATACTTCTGTCCACATAATGAAGACTTTTGTTGGCTACCATTTGAAAACAATGTTAGAGAAATACCTGTTCCTTCTCTAACAAGTCTATCAGCTCGCACTTATTTTGTTGAAAGTAAAACTCAACACAATATTAATGATCCAGCTAAGTCAAAGATATGAAATATAGATATAGGCTAGTGTTTGCATTAATTTGGCAAGTAGTTAAAATACGTAGGCCTAATTGTATCACTTGCACTGGTAAATCACATGTGTAATGTTTTTATTCGGGCCTTGGATAATGCAAAAAGCTGTATAGATGTCATTGTTATGTATAGAGTCGCTTGTACTTGATTAACTTGTTTTTTGCATGTTGATAATTTCCAATATTTTAGCCTGTCATAAGAATGTAGCTAACTTTTTTTTTATAATTGTCGTAATAAGTGGAAAAACTTTTGTAGTCATCACAGGATTGTATCATTGACATTAATTATTTAGATCTTTTACTTCTATCAGATGTTTGTAATTTTATTAGTTAATGGAAGAAGTTGTGTGAATAATGTAGTATTAAGGCTATATCACTTGCACTGTGTCCTATTTGTTTTATGTACATAAGTAGATAATCTTCATTAGACAGGAAACTAACTAATCTAAATATTTTAATTATTTTGTGCTAACGTGTTGTTTACAGTCATGTACTTTTTGTGTGTTGAAATTATTTTTATTGCTTCCTGCAAATTCATAAATACTGGTTAATATTGGTAGGTAAATGAAAAACGATATTATTTTTTCAAAAACAATAAAAAACACCCTCATAATTTTTTTACTACATTTAATGTGTGGTAATATGATTGTAGAGAAAAAATTTCAAAGGTGTGATATTTGTAACTTAAGAGTAATAGCCAATTTTGTAAAAACTACAAATTTTGTATTGTATGCAAATGAATTATTGAATTTTATTTTCTTCCATGTTTTCTTTATGTACTCAAAAAGAGCTGAAAATTATCTTTAATTTGACACCTAAATCAACCTGATAGCCTAAAAACCGAAAGAATTATGACAGTTTCAGTCAAGTGATGTAGGTCATTAGAGAACATAAATTGCTGCAAGATTTCAAAATTTAAAAATTGCTCCTTAGGTTTTGACTCCAAAAATTCTGATAAAATTTTTTTTGTTCTTATTTTATGCGTACCTACATTGGATAAAAATTTGAACAAAATCTGTGACATTGAAGCAAGTGGCCCTAGGTGATTTGATATGAAATGACCCATTATCAGTTTTTCGCAAGGTGACCTTTTTTACTAATGTTTACGTGCTGATCACCTACATGTCGTGTCTGGCCACTTCAAGTCAAGGGTTGCAAAATTCTAAGCATAAAGGGGTTGTAAATTCCTAGTTAAAGTATGAAGGAATGTCCTTTTTGTAACATAATTTTTTGCTGTTTATCTCTACACCAGTAGCGTGCATGCATAATTTCGTTACTTAATTGCAAATGAATAAGATATTATTGTCCAATTACACATTTCCCACCTTCACCTTTGAGGGCGTATAGCTCCATCTCATGTGTTGCAGCAGACCCAATGTTGTATTAATTATTGTCTCCCTATTTTTTTGACCTCAGGAATTCACTCCTGCTGGGTTAGCAACTAATAACAACTCGTCCAGCACATGATATCACATCGGTAATATTTTTCCCATTTAAGCATTGATTTTCGGATGTCTGTTCCAGGGTACTCAGAATATACATCAAGCATGCAGCATTCATTTTTAACCAAGCAGCAAATTTTCTCAAAGACACTTATGTCAAATTAGCAGGTACAGAGGACACCAAGAGTTAAAAATTCTGAAGGTAAGTGCATACACATTGTATGCATCTAACTAGCTTTTCGAGCTAGAACACACTATTTCATCATCATGAACATCATTCTGAAAATCTTACTAAGGTAAAACACCCGGGATTCGATAGATGAACTTTAAAATTGGTGGAAAAAAATAGTCCTCGAGTATGTCAGTTTTTTTTCCAGGGAAGGCAGGTTGATTTGCGGTAAGATGCAGCAATAGTAGCAGCAGGGTGCTGTAGAAATGCACAATCAGTGATACGTGTTGCGTGCTGCAATAGTTTTTTTTTGGGGTTAGCATGAATTATTTCTCTCGTAGGTTTTCTGCGCAGGCTGGAGCGAAGCCCGGCCGGGATGACGTAATTAGTACCAGATGTTTTCGAGGGTAGGCTTGCAGCTCTGTACACCTACCTCTCTCCCTCACTTCCCATCTCTTCCTCTCCCTGTTCCACCATTGGTTGTCGACTCGAGCAGGCATGGCTGTCAAGAACAATTACCACCCCATATCTTCCCTTCTTTCCCTCCTCCATAGTGGTGTGTCTGTTCCTTTTCGACTGCAGAATGTAGTTAGGCACTCCTGTAGGCGTGTGATTCATAAGCCTGCATTTTAGAGCTAGTTGGCAGCCTTGGTTCCTCTCGTCATCTGTCTTTTGTAATGTACGTTGAACTATTTTGATCGTTAGCCAAACTGCAGGTGGTTTTGTTGAATAGTTTTCGTCTGTGGCAGATTATGTTATTATTGCATGTTTAATACCCATTTTGTTATCATAAAATTTAATTTTTTTGGCAATGTCATCTTTATAAAAATTGGTAAATGCATACATAATTTTTAGGCAAAGGACCCTTGCTGTATGTGTTACAAATACGAGTGTTCTTCAGTATGGACCAACAAGTCTGTTATGACAGAAATGAAAAGCAATTTTGTGTCTACAGATGAAAAACAGACTTTTTGTTGGAAATAATTTTAGTATACTTGAACTAATTTGCAAAGCTTCTGGGATGCAAACTTATTTTAAAGTCGGTCATAAACTAGCTCTATCGGTAGTGCGCACAGCAAGATTCAAAGAAAATGCTCCAAAATTAAAAGCAGATATTTTCTTTGAATTGCAGTAACCTCATGCACATAATAGGCCCTACAATTGTAATTAAATTAGTTAATGTGGAAGAAGTCCTATTCATATGTTCGTTGCAGTGTGTACACTTTGCAAATTAGTTCAGTTATACAAATTAAGCCATTATCTTCCCGTCATGAATGCAGCAGACTTAAATAATAACAAATTCTCTTGCCTATCCCATGCACAGGAAGATAGGTGAAAAATCATTTTGAAAACAATTTCAAGTGAATTTTTGGCATTACAAATAAAAAATGAAGTCAAATTTAAATTCAGTAAATTTATTTACATCCGTCCTGCTTAAGGCTGTTCCAGTGGGGACAGTCATCGCCATTCCAAATATCTTAATTTGAATGGTCAAATGTGGTTCATAAGCCTTCCATGATCACACCAAACAAGGCGCAGAGTGCGTGGACGCACTATATTAGCCGTAACACCTCAGAATCTACCGGACTCGCCTCCGGGCGCTGCTAGAGGTGAGACGTGTGTCATTCTCTTTTCCAAGCGATGACAGCGCTCAGTGTACTGGAAGAGCGGTGGTGGTCATATCTGAAACTACGTACTGCCGAGCTTGTTGGGGTAGGAGGAGAGGTATCGATCGTCGATGCGACCTCGTGACTAGCATCTAGACCCAGGCCACTGGTATTCTTGGCGCGTGTGCGCCCACTGTGATAATCCCCCTCTCACGCCATGTACCCTCTCCCTTGCCCATGTGTATGCCCTTTGTAATACCCTCCCGTTCAACCACTCTCTTCCATCATAAATTTGGTGTACATACTGGAACAATTAAGCCAAAAGTCTTCATGGCAGAAAATAGCTATCTATCATTTTGATATTTCTGTAAACTTATTGTTCAAAATGAAAACATTAATAAATAAATAATATTAGAATGTTCATAGTAAAATGTGTCATATTTGTATGTTACTTTAAGTGCTGCAGGACATTTTTTATAAATAAAATAATTATTCAAAATCTCAGGTGTAAAATGACTGTTCAACATCTGTAGCACATGGATCATGGTTCAGTGAAAAAGCTCTACATAAATGTTTCTGCTGATAGTACCTTGTTTACTGATTTCCTCGAAACCAGTAAGCAACAACAGCCAATCAGATGTATCAGTAGCAGAATATTCATAAACATTTTTACAAAACATAGTTAGGCACTGCTGTACCGAGTCCCCTGTGTATCTACACCAGGGACTGACATACATATATACAAAAGCCACACAGACTTATAAAAGAATCGTGAGTGCTTCGGTATTTATTTATATTATGTGCATGATAAGATAATTATTACTTTAACTTTCCATTTATTTTCATATGATTTATCTAAAGTTTGTAGATAGATTTATAACAGCCTGACCCATAAGCATAGTTATGTAATAAATTACACAAGAATTAAAATACATTTTAATGCTCTGAATAACTGTTTATTTTAGAACACTTTTGTGCTATAAACATACTATGAATACAAGCGACAATAGGCATTAATTTCAGTTTTAGGGATAATTTTCAGAAGGACATTATTTCTGCATGAATGGTCAGATCTAACGTGGTGGTCGAGATCTATAAGTAAACGGAAGAGCACAAACAACGATCTAATACGCACCTGTGAAGCATGTATGTCTATGTATAACACAATCAAAGGTACATTTTGTTATATGCTCTTATCTTCAGTCATTTCAGTTTTCGCCCCTATAGTGACCTTAAAATATCTCACTTGAACCATTATATTGCACACAAAATACATATTGGTGAAAGAAGTGGAAAAAAAAGTGTAACTGTACATAAATTGATTCTTAATTAGTACTCACAAGTATACGCCTATTACTCGACCACGACGAGTGTGCAGCGGAAGAGGGGAAGGGCACAGTGCTAGCAGCGTGCTTCAGGCACGGGTGGGAGAGGGATGACCTTGCGAGATCGGGAGTTGTAAAACTGGCCAGCGTACAAGGGTGGTCACGATTGTGTGCAACTGTGTCGACAGCTATAGTCTCGAGAGCAAAGCGGCTCTGAAATGCTGCGGTCTTGAGAGTTGATGGAGAGTGAATAGTGTGAATATGGTGCAACCGAGCGAGGCGGCGCAACGACAAGGCATTGGACTCTCATTCGGGAGGACCTGGGTTCGATCCCCGGCTTCGACCATCCTAATCGCGGCTTTCCATGATTTCGTGAGATCGCTCTCGTCTAACGCAGTTCCTAAACAAAGACCATGGCTGCTTTCTTTCCTTATTCTGTGTTACGTTGTTTGTAACCATCTCAAATGAGCTCAGTGTCGACTTACCTTACCTTTAAAATTTACAAGATGTGACATTAAAGAGGCTGTCACAAAGAAAGGAACAAAATAACAACTAGTAAAGTTGCAAAAAAATTGGCAGGATTCAAATTAAGTAGGCGAATCGTTTTGTCTAAAATTATTTGCCTAAACAAATTTTACCGACTTTGTCTAAACACATCTCCTCAACTTTGTTTTGCCTTTGTTTAAACACATTTTACCGACTTTGTTTTGCCTAGTCATTTTCCCTAAAATAATTTCATCAAAATTTGTTTCCCCTAAAGTAGTTTCTCCCAAAATTGTTTTGTCTAAAACAGTTTTGCCTACATTATTTTTGCGTAAAATTATGTCACTTAAAAATAATTTCGCTTCAAATCATTTAACCTAAAGACGTTTGGCCAAAACCTCTTTGAGTACTATTTCATACCTTTATTTTACTCCCGTCAAAGTCTTTTGCATACAGTCATTTTGCATAATATCGTTTTGTCTAAACTTGTTTACTTAAAGCTCCAGCCTCTCTCTTACCATGCACAGCAATTATTTTGCCTAAAGTCATTTTGCGTAAGTTAATTTTGCCTTAAGTCATTCAGCCTAAAGGTGTTTTAACTAAAACTGTTTTGCTTAAATTTGCTTTGCCTAAAATTATTTTTCTTAAATTCACTTTGCCTAAAATTGTTTTGCTTAAAAGTCATTTTCCTAAAATTATTTTGCTTAAAAGTCATTTTCTTAATATATATTTTGCTTAAAAGTCATTTTCCTAAAATTATTTTGCTTAAAAGTCGTTTTGCCTTAAGTAATTGAGCCTAAAGTTGTTTTGTCTGAAAAATATGTTTAAAATTACACCCCCTTACTTGAACTCTTTAACTCTTGAAATTGTTTTGCCTAAATTATTTTGCTTCAAAATGAAATTCTAGTTTCCTGCTTAACTAGCCCAAAGTCTTTTTGTCTAAAATTGTTTTGTCTTAAGTAGTTTTGCCTAAATTAGTTTTGCGTAAAGTCGTTTAGCCTAAAGTCGTTTTGCCTAAAATCTGTTTGACTCAAATATTATCCGTTTGCTAAACTTTCGACTAAGTTGTTTGCCGCCTAAAATCGTATTGTTCACTTCAAAGTCCTACCTTCTCGCTTAACAGGCCAAATATCCTTTCTCCTACAGTTATTTCGGCAAAAGTAGTTTTGCCTAAAGCCATTTGGCCTAAAGTAGTTTTGCCTTAAAGTAATTTTGCCTAAAGTTGTAGTACCTAAAGTGGTTTTGTCTCAGATAAGGCAAATCATTTTTAGGCAAAATGACGTGTACCCCAAATTTAAACTTACGTAGTATAAGTCTTCAAACATCCATAATAAACATTCCTTAAGACTTGTTATCACACACTATAAGGTTTATTTGATTTTTAATTTTTTCTAACTCTAGTGAAAGAAAATGTAAAACGTACTATTAAAATGTGAATTGTGTTTCTTGTGCTGTACTTTTTGCATAGAAGTTAAACTGATGACACATATTTAGGCCACAATTAGTCAAGAAATGTATTTATAACACCACGATCGAAATCATCTTTACAAATTTATTTTTAGAAATGTTTGGTCTTTTTTCCCGGTTGTGGTCAGTTTTTGACCGCTGACATCGGCTTGTTGCCTTTTTTTTCTAATTTTGCAAATGCATAGTTCATTCAAATTTTCCTGTTACAGCTACCGCACGTTTATTAGCCTGACTTATTGGATTATTAAGTTGTCTTTATTACAAAAATTAATAACATTGTAATTTATTCCCTGCATTGGCTGTGTAACATCTTATTACTTGACCTACTAGTTGATGCCATTATTAAACAATTAACAAACCTCCCACAGTTGTTTTACAGCATCAATACCTTTCCTAAATCACTTGCGAACGTACGTACATGTGAACAGCTGTGGCAGTACCTTTGGTCGTCCCTTCCACTAGCACTCGCTGCAGAGCGCTTCCTTCCCTTCGGCCTTTCGTTTTGAGTGGTGCGAGTCACAGGAGAGGAGGCCGTCACATTAGTTCGCATATTTCCCGCGTGCACACTTTACGTGGTCGAGTAATAGTTGTCAAAGCATGGGGCACAGTTTCTGGATAAACCGTTTTCTCCTCTTGAATTTTTAATTTAATAGTTGAAATTGAATTTTAACTTCCCTCGATTTTTGTATGTACCTCAATTTAAACCTTACACGAAATCTTCTACAGATTTGGTATTGTCTACTTGCACATCTTGAGGACTTATTTCACAGTAGACTGTAATATCAAACTTATCATCACATGACGAATTGAAATTACAGTTTACTATTTCAAACTTATATGTATTTCTTATGGTATTAAAATGTGGTTTGAGATATTCACAGTGATATAAGTAGCTGTAGGTACTGTCTTGGGATGTGTGCCAGAGTGTCCTTTCGCAATTTTGTTCACTGACCTCTCTGTTGTGCAAAAACAATACAAAACTCAAAATATTATCTGTAAAACACACTTTAATCTGTATACAGTGCCAGATAGCCAGCAGTGGTGACCATTATCCACCATTTTAACACTTAACTTTAAAGTATAGTAAGTAAACATTTAAATGTTTGTGAATATCATTAGGGTAATATTTCAATCAAAGCTGGTGACAACTTACTGGTATTTCCTATAATGTGTTGATATAATGCAGGAGACGAGTTTTGCCCACCAGTTTCATGAAAAATACTCTTAACGAGCACTGTCGTGTGCAACTATGATGATTTGCACACTGCCTCGTACTGCGTCACAATGTAAGCATATATGAGAGAGAGAAAATATGGCTTTGAACAGAAAATAATTAATACACGGACGACTGTTGCACTAAGTACGCGGGGACGACCGATAGATTAAGAAAAGCAAGGACGCAATGCATATTTGCACTGCATATTCTATCGAAAGTACCTACATGTTTAGCAAGCTAAGAGAAAAATAATATGAAACAATATTATGTTCCTGGAACAGTTCCCGAAGAGGAAAACTATATAAAACCATGTCCTGCAGTCCTACAATATTATCTACTAACTAAAAATGCCAGGAACAGTACATGCATAACTAAACATGCAATAATGCGAAATAAAAAAACAGACATGTAACTTAAAGTACAGGATATTCTAAATTTTTTTTTAATTATGAAGGAGAACACCACCAAGGTTGATATTTTTTTATAGTTATAGCCTAGTGTAAGTAGTAATTGCTGGAACAATATCAACCTTTTTTTTCAGTCCTTCATTGTAAAAAAATAGCTTGAACTATGAAAAAATTGAAATTTTTACATTTTTGAGGCAAATATTTTTGTGTGGGACTGATGATAAAATTCTGGAAATAATGTGAGGTAGGCCTATATTCCTTTCAATATATATTAAAGTAATAAAAACACCAAGTTGTTTTTTTGAGTCAGTCCGTTTGGGAGAAAATTTTTTTTTGAAAATGTGCTATTGTTTCTTGGTTAAAAGACGTACAAAAATCGTTTCTGCTGGATTTAAATTCATCACATTATATTTTAGAACAGTATTAAACTTTATAACGTAGTCGTCCATCGCTACTTAGCTTTTAATAATCGCACAGTAAATGTCTGGCAAGTTCCGTGTGGTAAAATATTGCTAGCGAGGCACGCGACGCGCGAGTAAAGATGCAATGCAGCAGGCTGACCTCTCACTTCTTTATCTTTCCTCCCTCTTCGCCCTGTGAACCAGTCATGCTTGTGTGTCGTAAACAAACATTTCAGTGTGGTGCTTGTGAAATGACGGTAACTATGGGTTACAATGACACATCAACGGAAAATTATTTTGTTCTCGTATGTGCAATGAATTCAGGGTTGCGAAACAAATTGTTCCGGACATTAAAAAGAAAAATTAAAAATTATTGCTTCACATTGCGATGTAGAAAAATTGGTGACAGGTTTTTACGCCCGTTTAACAACAATGTTTTGAAGAGCCGATTTGGGTGGTGAAAGAACAACACAACATCCATGCCCGAGCCGGGATTCAAACCCAAGGCCTCTCGCACAGTACACAGACGCATGACTAAGCTATGAAGGCCGGCGTGATGTAGAAAAAAACGTGACTTAGTCAATTTGATGGGATAAAAAAAAGGAGGGGGGGAAGGTAAATTTGCCCCGGACCTCACATTCTCACGTTTGAATAACAAATAAAAGCTAAGAGTTATTATTTAAGAAGAATGGCCTTTTATAAAGTTCCTAATAAACCTTGACGGATGCTGTGAAATATATTTAAAAGTGTAAGTGCTAATAAAGACGTCATTGATGTCCATTGCCGAGGTGAGAGCTATGACAGCACAACCAACATGTCAGAAGTGTGAATGCCTACAAGCGTACAGTATCATCACTACAACTAAAAATATAAAGAGGGGAGAGGCTCAGATTTACGATGGCCCGTGCCTCATTAGATATTCTAATGAAGTGACCCTGGGAAAAATCATTTCTCGTAGAAACATTTGAAATGATTGAATGATACGAATCTGGAGCAGACGGTACACAGATGGTACATTCAGTAGAGATCACGAGTGGTTATTTTGAGAGGTTTAGAACTGCAAGACACAGCTGAAAACAAAGCACATTTAACTAAGCAAAACAGTAATTTAGACTGTTGTCCAATACATTGCAATTCATGGTCTTAAATGCACTGTTTTTAACATGTTTGTGCCTTGATTTTGGTTGTTTTTACTACCATTTAACTCTGTAAAACATGATTAAAATTTTATTGCTTTATAATATGACAATTTGTGCAAGAATAAAGCTGTAAATTACACGTTCTATGATAAAATTTACATACATAAAATTAAATTTTAAAATTCTTAGTGTTAAAATGTGTTCACATTTGTCTGTACTGTGACCCAGAAGGATTGTTAATTAGAGTACCGTTTTTATTCGTGTATACGAGGAAAATTATTTTTGGAACTTTGTAGGAGGGTAGAGTAACTATCAGGCTAGTAGCCGGCTGCTGCCCCTACTCTGTGACATACGGACGTAAGGTATTTTTCAATGTAAACATCTTGTGTGAGATGCATGTGGTCACGTGTGGTGTTTGTATTGCTGTTATGATGATACTGTACCGGTTGACCTTGACTACTTCCGCTCGCAACCTCCCTAGCTAATCTCCAACGATCATTTCTTATCTCTCTCACACGCACATTGGCTGTCGCCAGCCAGACGAGAACTTTTATGATATAGAAGGGTGCCTTGGTGCCAGCTTCTAGCACAGAGATAAAAAATAAATAAAGATCGGGCTGCCCACATTGTTTGACATTCTTTTATAGTCCTCCATGTTAGCGTTAATTTTCCCGCTGCATGGCAGGTATCCCGTAACTTGATACTATAGATACATACAAAACAGTATTTATTGCAGCCTCTTTTGCTTGTAGAAATGATAGCGTACTAATTTCTTAGCGTTTCTGTGATTAATGACTGATTACCCCACCTCCCCAGACGCCCCTCAATAACACGGACAAATCGTAACTCTGACAGCTTCTTCCTCCTTTTAGTCTCCATTATCGAGGGCTCACTATATTTGAGTGCTTTACTACATACACATAGCAACATAAGTTTATGCGAGGCTACACATAATCTGACAATTTTAGAATATATGAATACATTTAGCAGTATTAATTAAAATTACCTTATAAAGCAGTAGGTAATGTAAAAACTCTCACACAGTTTTATGAATGTTTCAAAGTCTGGAAAGAAATTTATTCATTTCATCCATGGTGTCATGAGTTCGATCATTGTGCATGAACAACTCGGTGGGACTTAAAATACGGAGAACATTTGTATGCTTTACCGAAACTGTATCTTCTGGTTTGAGTTTGAAGGATGTTCCAGGTCCAGCTGAATGAATGAATTGAACCAAGTATTCCCTATCATCAGTCTATGGATCGTGACATACATCTTCAACCTTGGTTAGCCACCACAAGGAGTCATACACACAACAAATAATAGTCACTTTTTTGGGATACACATCAAGCGAAAACTTAGCATCATTCTTTGTGATTTTAACTATTATATTTTCACTGAGTTTGATGTTTGACTGATTTGTAAATGTTTACAATCAAGAGGTTTAAATGCATGATTACTGCGTGTATTTGGTATTGCTACTGTTTTTTTCAAACCGTGATTTCAGGAATTTATTTGATTTGTCTATTTCTTCTGCGCTCACAAAGTAATGAATCCCTTGAATGTTACGCTGACAATAGTTTAACATGTCACGGGAAATCAATATGTGGCCATGATCAATTTTTGTAAACTCGCCTTCCTCACTGTACTTTTTGTAGTAGCCCCAACTCCATTAGAAGGCCCCTTCCCATGTGCTGATTCAAAAAAGTGCCTCTCTGCTTGTAATCCAAAATCTTCACAGTGATAACATAAGTTAATGAAGTTCTTTTTGTTTTTATACTGGTCCGCTGAACCATCTGCAAAGTACAATATTTTTCGTATGTCTTACTAAGTAGTTGTTATGTGAGTAAGACTTTATGAAAGGAATACAAGGTAACTGTGTCATGAGTAATACAATCACTGATGAAATAGAAGTTTTTGCAGATCACACAGTCATTAATTTTGATATACACCACAAAAGAATGAACAGTCAATTTGACCAGTGATAAGACTGGACCTCGTCTTGCATGACAAAAGAGAAATTTTCAGAAAAATCTGCAAGTATAATGCAAGGGTCACATTGAAGAATTTGCTCCTTATCTTTCAAGAACTTGGACTGCTGTTTTGAAATGAAATGGTGCACTTTCAACTTTTGCATCTTTTCATCAAGACTGTCCATAAATTCTGAAAATGACTTTACTACAGTGACTAACTCACATCTATCAGTTGATAACCACTGTTTGAAGGTAACTTCAGCATCTGCTTCAAAGTCTTCAAAACCCAGAGCATCTTTAACAGGTTTAAACCCAGGACACAAGAGACATGAGTTACATATACATTCCTCACTATTAATGTCACAGACAGCAATTTCAAGAATATCTTTATAGGTAAGTTATGTGTTTATGCTAGATAACATTAACTTCACATTCTGATGTGCAACACAAACTTGAGCCAGCTAGGCCTCAGTGCTGCAAACTTTGAGCAACCAGTTGTTTGTTCGGGGTGAGTTTCTTTAAATTTATAATATAATTCCTTTAAATTACACAATATTAGTTGTTTTGGAACTTTTTCCTTTATGCCGTCTACATTTACTGGCATGACATAACTGTGTTCATTATCATTATAAAAATCTTTTGGCATTTCTTTACATTCCTCAAAACATGTTTTAGGTTTTTTATTTTTAACTTTAGGCAAAATGCCATATTTCTCAGTTAACAATCTGCTGTTTCTTGCTAGGTATTGACTAACATAGAATTCTTCTTGGATTTTTTGGTAGCTCCATGATTTAGGAGCTAGACTGAGGATTTGAATTTTCTCTTGAGCTGCTTTTGCTGATTCTATTGTTACTTTGAGCTCTTCAATTAAAGTTTGATGCTCGAAAGCCAGGTCAGTGGTATCTGCAATGTTTTCTTGATCCTCAGATATATCACATTCAAAAGTCTGTGAGAGTTTTTTTGAAACTGCAGTTGAAACTTTTTGTACATTATTTTTCACAGCAATTGGTCATTTGACATTGCTAAGTTTTTGAATTTTTAGTGTGGTAACACCAAGAGCTGAACAGACTTCATTAACTGATTCCACTACCACATATTGAGGTAGAAACAGTTCTTCATCTGCATCAGAATTAGGCATACTGTCATTAAAATATTTTACTTTGGAAAAGTAATTTGTACACAAACACTTACCAGGAATAAGTGATGGGTTGTTTGCATGCATATCTAGTGTAATCTGCCAAAGTGACTTCTTTATAGCTTTATTGTGTACATTAAATGGGTCTGAACACACTTTACCATAAATATATAAAAACTTTTCCAGAAATTTTTTTTCCTGATATCAAATTCTTAATTTCAACAAATTTTTTTCAACAATGTTAAATTCATTAAAGTCTTTTAATGTAGATTCTCTTGAATATGATAGTTTGTTGCAGTTTTCTTGTATGAGATAGTACCTATTGAACACTCAATTTCCTACACTGTTTCGTTGTAAATCGCAAATAAAACATTTCCACATGTACTAGTGGGCCTAATTACACTTTCCTTGAAAAAAAACCTATAAAATGACAACCACTGTCAGATAAAGAACAACACCCAGGAGTACAACACACACATCACCTGCATGTTCAAGACAGACAGTAAATTGTGACTGCTTGTAGAACAGGTGTGGGCTGGTCGGATATTGCAAGTTGAGACTTGTTCTGTGCATGATATGTCTTGTTTGCAGTTTCCTGTCCCAAGCAACAATGGTGACCTGTTTATCTTCTGTGGAGATGCGCTTACACTGGCAAGTTAGAATTGGAAATATTTATATTCCTAATCAGCAATTGGAATACCAAATTTTTTTTACACATTTTCAAAAAATTTTATCTCCCAAAAGGACTAAAAAAAAAAAACAAGTTGGTGTTTTTATTACTTTAATATACAGGGTGTCCGCGCTTAACGTTTAAAACTCTCTGTAGTGACGTAGAGGACATTCAGACAAGTATTTTTTATAAGGACACTTGGGGGTGATCGGACCGGAAATGCCTTAAATTTGGTGACGAAGATTTAATATGATGTCACACCTGCGTCACGTCGTAGTCGTCAGTTAGCAGCTCAAAATGTGGCGCAGGTACAATTGCAACGGTTCCCCACATCTTCATGATGTCAGCATGGCTCAGTGCATGTTTTGAAGTCAGCCTTCCGGGTTCGAATCTTGTCCCTTCAAAATTTCATGACTTATTGTGATGGAATGTGATTTTATGTATGGTATGTTTGCAAAGCCCTGCTTTGTGGTCTCATTGTTTTAGTTGTGCAAAGAAACGACACTTTTGCGTTTCATATCAAAATAAGGTTTTGGTTCGTGTAACGTTTGTTTACTTCTTTCATGAATTGTACAGAAACGTTAAAGGCTGTTATAAAAAATAAGATGAAGTGTAAATGTCGGTAACGTTTTTATATCAATTATTAAACAATAACACTTCCACAGCCAACATTAGGCCGCGTCTGAACAACTCAATTTCAACTACCATAACATAAATAAAAATGTTCTCAAACTGAAAAGTAAATGTCTGTCTCACGATTATTTACAATTGCTCAAAGGTAGCACCGTTAGCAGCAATGCAGGCGTTGCAACGTTGAACCATTGATTGACGTACGTGGGAAAAAATGTCTTGCTGTTGTTGGATTTCCAATGCTGCGGCGGCAATGCGGCCAACAAGATCTTCTTCGTCTTCTACAGGGGTTTTGTACACTAATTCCTTCATAGCGCCCCAGAAGAAAAAATCCAAGGGATTGATATCAGGTGACCTCGCAGGCCAGGGAATTGGACCGAAACACCCGATCCACCGTCCAGGGTACATAAGGTTCAGGTGGTTTCGTACCAGTGTTGCACTGTGTGCCGGGGCCCCGTCGTGTTGCAGCCACATGGTTGCTCGCACCTCGAGAAGAACATCTTCAAGCAGCTCCGGTATGACGTCTCTTAATAACACGAGGTAGTTAGGACCCGTTAGTCTCTCTGGTAAAATGTAGGGACCTATTAAATGATCTCGTAAAATACCTGCCCAGACATTATCTTAAAATTTTTCTTGTCGGCCACGTTCGTACGCACTATGCGGATTGTTCACAGCCCAGTGGATATTATTTTTGGAATTGAAAATGCCATTACCTTTGAATTTGGATTCGTCAGTAAACAATGCCAGTGAGGGAAACTCAGGATTTTGAAGAGATTCTTTGTGAAATCTCTCACAAAAGTGGACCCGAAGGGGGTAGTCCCTTGGGTTAAGCTTCTGAACTGTGGTTTTGTGATACGCCTTGTATCCATTGCCCTTCAATACCGACCAGACAGCCGTTTTCGAAATACCTAATTGTCCAGCGATGCGACGGGTGCTGGTGCAAGGGTCGTTATCGACCCGCTGGAACACAGCCTCCTAGACCACGTTGGGGAGAGGTTGGCGGGCCCCACGTTCTCGATCAGCCTAAGGAAATGTTATGTAAATTAGGTTTTTGTCCGACATAACGGCACGTTTGGATACAAAACATCGTTACAAGTTAACTTACTTGCACAGAGCCAGTTTCACGTAGTCGACGATCGACAGTCGAAAAATAGACATGGCTCGGTAAAACACGCTGCGGAAATCTTTCTGCATACCGACGCTGAGCTGCGAGCGCTTTTGAATTTGCAGCACCAAAACACAAATGCATATCTGCCTGTTCTTTGAAAGTAAACCTGTTCATTTTTGTGGTAACACTATAACACGGTGCGGGATAGGCCAGGGTCGGTTCAGGGGAACCAAAGGATGTGCCCGACATGAGGTTACCTGAGATTGACATCTGGTGTGGGTTGACGGCCTGTTGGCCATGTAACCTGGCCCTCCTGCCGCTTGTCGGTGTTGGAAGTCCTCGTGGTGGTTTGCGTGCTAGCCTACCTGGCATGCGCTGCTCCCGACGACTCTGGTTGCTATGGTTCCTTAGGGTGCGGAGGGGAAGAAAGTCATTGTTGCCGTTTAGGAAAACACTGACGTGAATTAAAACCAGCATTGTGGTTTATTATCTTGAAACACCCTCGAGCAGTGCCACCATTGACCATACGTAAACTATTCGCTCGGAGCGAATCAGTAAAGCTGTGAAAAGTGGCGTCGGCCAACAATGGACTTAGGTGAAAAGTTATGAGGGAGGCTCAAATAGCACTGCCCTGATGTGCGCCGATCCCTGAGGCCATGAAGAGACACAAAAAGGTTCCGGTAGACTAAATAAACTATTGAAAACTAAAAGATTATGTCATTAAAGATGAGGGACCTTAGGGAGACGTGACCGCACTCCGCGCGCACAACCTACTTGCTCACTGACGGGGCGAAGACTAACTCAATATGGCGTCAGGTGGGGACCCGGAAGCCCGCGTTCCCGCCAAACGTGGTGGATTTGTTCTTACATTCTAATTTAAACATAAATGCAAAACCAAAAGTGATGAAAAAGGAAATAAATAATTTTAAGAACATTTCTGTCCATTACATATACATATAAATGTAACTGCCAGTCTTTTGTAGGGCAATCTCTGAAAGCATTGTTAGAATAAAATACATATTAAATTCAAAAATTGAATACATAATGAGATTCTGTTTGAATTAAGAGAAAACATGCATCAAACTTGCTCTTAAGGAGCATATAAATGTTAAGAACACAAAAGTAAATTAAACCACTCTTGGTAGGCTTTCTTAAGTGTCATTGCCACCACGATGAATTTAGCAACTGAAATAATATCCAAAATGTTCAAAGCGTTTTTCAAAAAGAGTACTGTAAGAAATCATGCAAATCTACAGTGTATTCTGGTATGCTTTCTGATTAACTAACGTCACTATTTACACAATGCCTGTTGCAGCTTGGCACCTGACGTACGTCGTGGCGCGTAGCGCCCCGACGTCATAAACATGTTCACATGGTCTGGGACAGTTTTAGATGTTGTTGAAAATACTAGCAAATACGCTGCGGGCCCTGCAAACAAATTTGACTAGCCCAAAACTGCTAGTTGTAGACCGTAATGTACCTTCATAGGGGTGGGACGTTGGTGTTGACGTCTCCACTGATGAAGCACAGTGCCTTATGTCCTGTTGTAGCTGGGGGATGGAGGACAGAACACGTGGCTGGGACACGGCCGCGGCAGCCCAAAAAAGACGGTGGCAGAACGGGCGTCCACGGCACACGTCATCCGCCCCCCACTCAGGTGTCTGTTCGGCCGCTAGTGGTACCAGCTGCTCGGAGCACGCAAGGTGTTGCGGGCTCGCAGCTGGTTGTGGCCTGCTGTAGTGGCTGCCGGGAATGCCACTGCTCTGGGGAGGCATCGTCGCCTCGTTGCCGCCTGCTTCTCAGATTCTCCGTATGCATCGCTTGAGGAGTACCCGCCAAAGTTATGTGCTGGAATAGCACCTGTTGCAGCCCAACGGTGTGTGTACAGGCAGCCCGTGCGGTCTGAATGACGGGCAGGCGCCTATCCGCCTAAGACAGCAGGGGAACTAGATGTTCCTTCCTCTTGAGCGTCCCTGTAGAGTGGTTTGGCCCGCTTCCTGCACCTGTTGGGCAGAGAAGGGACGGTAGGTTGTATAGATCTCACCTCAGAACATCCTGTGCCGGGAGCTTGCACAGAACGGCGTGTCGCTGACTGCGACGTTGTGGCGTTGCAGGGGTCTCTGGGCCACTGGATTCTCCGTCAGCCTCACTGTCAGCTGGGCTGCGGGACATAGGCTGCTCAGCAACATGCGCATTGGCCTCATTGTCTGTGGTGTCAGTAGGCAGGGCAGGAGTGTCGCCCGCAGCACTGTTGCCTTTCCCCTCTGTCGCACTGTCAGAAGACCGGTTGGCCTCCTCTGTAGTCAGCCCTTCAGGGGCTGGAGAGCCCTCCGGGTCGGCTGCCTGGTTGCTCTCTGAATGGGGATCCACCTCGGTCATTGGACTCCTGTCACCAACTCTCGATACTGGTCCGTTTGCCTTGCTCGGTGGCTCCACTGGGGTCAACGAGGGTGACTCTGCGGGCAAGGAAGTCGACAAGTGAAGGAAGTGTGTCCCTGCCGGTTCCTCTATAGTACCCTGTATGTCAGGCGAAACGGGTTCTGCTGGGAGTGGTGTTTCCGTTTCAAGTTCAGTGTTTACTTCAGTGAGGTTGCCCACCGGTGCGTCACTCGGTGGTGTTTCCCCGCATGGGTTGTCTTCTTGCTGCTGTTCGGCTTGCTGCACCCTCGCCAAGCGAAGGTCATCCCGATGAACTTTACGGGTGTAACGTCCCACGATGATGATGTAGCACATGTTGCCAGCAGCTCTCAGTACTAGGTGATGTCCAGTCCACTTCTACGCCAGTCCTGCACAGAAAGCTCTTTTGCTCGCAAATTGTGGGTGTGCACACGCGTATACCCGCTGGCCGGGTTGAAGGGGTGGTGGCGGTGTTTCTGTGTTCGGGCACCATTGCGCTGCGTACCTCTACTGTCGTTGTTGAACCTGGTCCCGACGCTGTCGTCGTTGACTGCGCTCACCACTTCCCTCTCTCTCGGTTGCGTCAGCACGCGGGAAGCACGCCAGTTCACCTGGTAGCCATAAGTTGTGTCCTTGGAGCAGTTCTGCAGGGGAGTATCCGGTGGCTACATTGACTCGGGAGCGTAGGGTGTACAGTATAGCGGGGAGGTGTTCTGCCCAACTCGCATGGTGCCCACGCGTCCGGAATCGAAGCTGTACCTTAATCTCCTGGTTCTTGCGCTCTGTCGGGTTCTCTCGTGGATGGTATGCGGCTGTCGTGTGGTGTTGTATGTTCCACCTAGAGCAACACTCGCGCCACTGTTTGCCTGTGAACTGTGATACCCGTGGGTATCTCCATCTGGTGAAAAACTCGTTTTCTAGAGCACGTGCGATGATGGGTGCCCGTTCGCTGGAAATGGCGAAGGCTTCGACTCACCTGGTGTACAGGTCTGTTATGACGAGTATGAAGCGTTTGCCTCCCTTGGCACGAGGGTATGGACCTATCAGATCCAACGCAACAGTATCCATGGGGATGCTGGGTGTCCTCGGCTGCTGTTGTTGCAGGCCATCTGCACGTCGGCACTTAATGCGGTTGCATGGCTGGCACTCGCATATGAAGTTCCGAGTCTGTAGTGCCGCTCCTGGCCTGTGGAAGTGACGTCTGATTTTGGTTAGCGTTTGTGTTCCGCCAGGGTGCCCCGCCCAAGGGCTCTCGTGGGCGAACCGCAGGACTGTGTTCCGCCCTGCTTCTGGCACGAACACCTTCCAGGCTGGGTTGGCTGCTGGACATTCTATCTGTAGAACAACGTCGACGACACGCCAGTGCGGATCCTCGCCCTTACTACATCTGTCAACTTGTTGCTGTGACACAGGGCATTGTTGCTGTGCAGCTACGACGCGGTCCTTCAGTGCTTCAAGGGTGAGATTGTCTTGTACAGTTATTCGGCTACACTCCGGATTTTCCGTTTCAATGTTATGCATTGTTGGTGGCATGATCTCTTCCCATTCCTCTTCGTCATGGGCGAACACATCCTGCGGAGATCGTGATAGGCTGTCTGCTAACTCATTTTCGACTCCAGGTACATGTTGTACTTCAAAATCGAATGACTGGAGAAACAGCGCCCAGCGGGTTAACTTGCTCCATACCTCGCGCATGGAGTGGAGCCATACCAAACAATGGTTGTCTGTCCGTAGCGTGAATCTCTGGTATTCCAGAATTAAAGCGGTACCGATTTACTGACCAGACGAAGGCAAGTCACTCCCGTTCGTTCACATCATGACGTTCCACAGCGCCGACCTTCGCGCTGCTGAAGTCTATGATACGTCTTTCATTGTTGTCACCGTACTGGTACAATACCGCTCCTAGGCCTTTTTCACTAGCGTCGGTTTGCAGATATAGGTGTCTGCTCGGGTCATGTCGTGCCAGTTTGGGGCACTCGGAGAATCTGGCTTTGATTTGTTCGAAGCACTGCTGGTGCTCTAGCTCCCATTTGAACGGTTTCGCTGGTGACAATAAACTCGTGAGAGGTGCTGTGACAATAGCAAAGTCCTGAACGAAATCTCGGAGCCAGTTTACAAGTCCAAAAAATTTACGCAATTGTTTGCGAGTTCGTGGAGCTGCTTGACTATTGATCAAATCAATTTGTTCCGGTGTCGGCCTGCTGCCTTCCTCGTCTACTAGATGTCCTAAGAATTTGATGCAATCTTTACCGATATGGCACTTAGATTTGCGCAGGTCAGTCTGTTAGTAGCTAAGCGTTCAAGCACGAGGGAAAGATGGCGTATGTGGTCCTCCCACGTTTCTGACCAGACGACAACATCGTCGAGGTAGGCCAGTGTGAACTCTCCGATGTAGCCATCAAGCGTTTACCATGAGTGCTTGAAAGGTAGCAAGTGCACAGTTTAACCCAAAAGGCATAGCGCAGAATTGAAATCGCCTGCCGTCTGGTGTAGTGAACGCGGTTTTGGGTCTATCTTCTGGAGCGACCGATACCTGCCAGTATCCGCTACGAAGATCAAGTGACGACAGTATTTTGGCACGCCCTTGAGCTCCTAGCGCTCCTTTGACTTGAATGTAAGGTGGCGATGCTCTCTGTGTGACCCGATTAATTGGGCAAAAATCGACACAGAAACGCCACGTCCCGTCCTTTTTAGGGGCTAATGTAATAGCTGAATTATAAGGGCTATGGGTCGGCTCGATGACTCCCTCCGCTAGCATCTCCTGCACTTGTTCCTTGATGATGCGGCACTGATGTGGTTGGTAGCCATGAGGTGGTGTGAAAATTGATTCTTCCTGTGTAAGTGGAATATGGTGCTGAGTGACATCTGTTCTACGGAGAGGGTCTGTGGTAGCGAAAACATCCCTACGTTCATCCAACATTCGCTGCATTGCTTCTCTGTACTGCTCTGGTATTCCGTGATCGAGCTCATCCAACAGCACGCGTGAGGTCGTGTGGGTCGGCTTGGGATCCAGATTGTACACGGTACGTCGCTCGTGTTGGCCGAAATGTATTCGACGGGCAGCCGGTTCGACAACAGTATTCTGTTCCGTCAACCATGGTATACCTAATATTATGTCTTCACGTAGAACGGACGTGACAAAGGCTGTTGTGGTTGTGGTGATGTCATGTATGGTGACCGCGATCTCTGTTTCACCTAGAGTCTCGCTAGTCTGTTGATTTGTAGCCAGTTTAAGTGTTCGGACAGCTGTCTTTAAATTCAGTGGGTCAATAAATCCTGGACGTACAAAATTGTGCGACGCTGCTGTGTCGATCAGCGCTCGGCATTTGTGTCCATTCAGAATGACCGGTATGCGTAGCATGCTGTGGTTGGAATTCTGTACTTGATTAAGTAGAATTTGTTGCGGTGTCTGAATCTGCGTGTTTTGTTTACATGTTGATGTGGTTTCAGTGGTTGGTAACACTGTCGGTCGACTAATGTTTTGTTTACATGTGCTTTGTTCCGCAGTTGGCAATTCTGTGTATTGACAAATGGTTTGTTTACATTCCGCAGTTGGTAGTTCTAAATGTTGATATGTAGTTTGTTTGTGATGACATATGCCCTGGAGAGGTCTGCAGTTGGTAGCATTGTGTGACACAACATTGTTGACAAACACTGACAGTTTGCACTTTGATTATTTACATTATTTACATCCACTGCATGTACATGATTACACTTGTTACTATGTTGAGTATTGTTGGCATTTTTCACATTCTGTATAGTTGGCCAAATTACTTCTGAATTTATGTAAAGTCCGGTACTGTTTGTTTTTCCGGGGGTAAAAGGAACGTCCGGCCCCTTTACCTCGCTTTGCCGTTTCCCGACTGGTTCAGCATAGGTTTGCCTGCTGCCTTACTCGGGCATTAAAAATGCCAATGAAAAACATTCCCCTCGCAATAATGACATGGGTATTTGGGTGATTTTGAATAATCTGGTTTGACCCACTCTCCCTTAATATTATTATTACGGGGCTGAAATCTGTGGTTACTGTTCTGCTGTGCATTGATTGGTTTACTTTGCTTCTGGTTTTGCTGTTCTGTGCCAGATTTGCGTGGTTCTGTAACACGCGAGAAGGTACGTTCGTGGTCACGCCGCGGTGTTTCCTCGACTACATTTTGCTCTAGGACAACAACTGAACGTAAGAAATCCTCCTCGGACACGTGAATAAGGGAAACTAAGGCAGGTCTGAATCTGTTTTGAGCTGTTAAGACTACAACCTCCAAAACTTCGCGTACTGACATCTCTGGATAGTACTTTTTAACATGCTGATTTTGTTTGTGACAAAGGTACAGAGTGACTCGATTAATTGTTGTTCTGCTAACAAGCATCTACTGCGTGTTTGTAAGGATGTAAATGTACTACTGAAATGGCTTTCAAAAGCAACTTTAAACTTGGACCATGTTTGACCGTAGTGAGTAATTGCTCACCACCATGCTTTTGCCTCACCTTGTAACCGCTCGCATAGCTGCCAACTTGTACGAATTTTTCGTATTTTGTACGATTTTTTGTTGTTTGTACGATTTTACGAATTGTTTCAGTTTTTGTACGAATTTCAAGCTTTTTGGGTTTTTCCCAGTTTACTAATATTTGCTAAGAAATTACCGTATGTATTTCAGTATATTTTGGCGTGGTTTCAAACGGCGCGAGAAAAAAGAAAACGAGCAGTACTAAAGAAATACATTTTTACCGTAGTGGCTGCACAGTTTCAACTTTGTTTACTTTTTAGTAGCCATTTTTGATAGTTGATAGTTTCGTTAACGTGGTTACGTGAGCAAATAATTTTTCATATTTTGTGGAACAATTGATGCTTATTATTAGTTGGTTAGTATTTTTGCGGTTCTTCGAAGTTGCAGGATCAGGTCCTTACACGACGGCAGCGTTATTTTGAAATGTAGCGTTTCTTTGTTGTGCTAAACCTACAGTAAGTTTGTGAGATGGCGGGACACATTGCGAAGAATAGGCCTAAAACTTACAAACAAGTGTTTCTGCAGTCTTATTGTGTAGACTTCCCTTGGGCCGCACATTCGCAAAAAGGTGAGAATTTTTCGAAATGTACAGTGTGTAAGTGCGACGTAAACATAGCGCATGGCGGAAGAAGAGATTTGAAACTGCATGCGG
>PNEQ01009547.1:0-25167 GCA_003012365.1 Medauroidea extradentata
ACCGTGTAGTAGTAGCAGTCCCTGCATAGTACCGCAGATCAATGTTTTCAGTTAGTTGTGTTGGTATAGCTCAAGCAGCGCCACATGTTGTCCCTTCCCCCTCCCCACGGTACGACCTTCGCCCAGGTTCCCAACCCCACATTCCATCCCCTCCTTTTCCTTTCTTTTTGAGGCAAGGACAAAAAGCCTGACAGCTCAAACAATGGCTCAACTGACCCCCTCCTCTTTCACAAGCTCCGCCCAAGGGACGGTCGTCTGACATTGGGTTCTGCGCACATCGCTTTGACTGTTGACCCTCTATACGAGTTGGCTGAAAATATAACTTTAACATGGCTTTTTTTAGTGCTTACTTTACTCCGAACCGCCTATAAAAAGGTTTCTGGTCAAACTGAAAGTGTGGTTGTGGTAAATTTCTTTTTAATAACAAAAACACTCTTGCAGATGTGAAAGCAAAATGTAAAACATGTAGTACAAAAGCTAACACAATGTTTAGGCCCCTATGCAAGTGAGGAAAAGTTTTAAATTTAAATAAGAAACATTTTTAACAAAATAGATTAAAACAGTTTTATTAAATGGTGCATAAAAACAAGTTTTAAACGAAATAAACAGTTTAAAACAAAAAAAGAAAGCTGTTTAAATGTAATTTTAAAAACCTTATTTTTGCCGTTGAACAGTTTACGCGGAGGTCACTTCAGAGTTAAGGGCGTATCTGTGGCTCCATCAGTCTACAAAATCATTACCACGTGTGCTTTCACACGAAAACATTATTTAATAAATTTAACTGAAAAGGGTTGATGTATGCGAACGCAGTTTAGAAACTGTGTGTACAAATTATCGGATACGTGTAATGTATATGACGTACAGGTGTTTACAGTTTCCTCAAACAGCATTAAGGCCTTGGCAAGGCCTCAGGGAAAGAATAACGACAGGTTAATGCCTCGCGCTTAGAGACGAAGAGATAAGTGGTGAGCCAGCAAGAGTCGCCCTTACCGCCCGTCATACTCCCAGGCCCGAGCGCGCTCACAAATTTCACAGCGGTGACCCGTCTATCTGTAACACTCTTACTGTAATGTGTTTATGTAAATATAATGCCAGGAAGTGTTCACAAAACTAATACGAATTCGTCGATTTTTTTCTGAAGTCAACATTTTTGAGAAATGTTTATTGGCCTAGAATTGAAAAATCTTAAACATACAAACGCTGATACATATTTCATATACATTTCCTGTAAAAATTGACGTTCAAGTGCACTTAATACCGAGAATATAGAACTCACAATAATGCTGATTTAAGAATTTCTCCCGAGGCCTACGTACCGAATGTAATTTTCTGCATTTAAGGCGCGTAGACAGGGGTGCAATAAGCGACAGGCTGCTGCATTAGATAATAACCGCATCGTCTCTCAGTGAACGTACAATTTTATTTAAAGGCCAACACATGCTTCTAGTTTGGAGTTTTACGAATCTAGGTGCTGTACCACTGGTCCACCTCGTTTGGTTTAGCTAAAAGCAAATGTTCTATGTGCTGTGACACACCTTATGGTAGACATGTAACATTTGGCCTACGTGATTATGTCTGTGCCGGTTCTCTCCAAAATTAATAAGTGTGAATGAGGCTAGAAGTGAGTACGAAGATATGAGAGAATAGTGGAAAGTGGATGAATATGACGGTGAATGGTAGTGAGGTAAGAACTGGAGCATTGGAGGCTGGGGTATTTTGCATTGGGTGTTTGTGTAAGAGTTGGTTAGTCCGAAGCCTATAAGTTACTTTTTCCCAAACTTTCCGCGAAATATTAATAATAACCAATGCAGCAACTGGTAGGCTCATTAAATACCACGAATTCTGCTAAATTTAAAGTAACGGGAAAAAAATATGTAATGTTTTACAATCCAACTTTGAAAGGTTAATAGGAAGGTTAAGATCAATAAAATCCAGGATAGCTACTCTTAAAATGTAAAGTACTATTAGTAAATCACAAAGAAGTTGGTATTATAGCAGAGTCTCTTTCACACATATCTGCATTTGTAAGTTCCCATTACTACTAAAATTAATGAAGAAATGATAAAACTGTATTTATTGACCATACACTTTGTTTCCGGTACCCTGTTACATCAACTCTGTGTAATATTGTATATATTTAAGTGCTGCTCATACATATTAAATAGGTAATATCTAAAGTTCATTGATAAAATTCCTTGTACGTAAGTCCCTCCTGATCACACTCTGCTGAGCTCATAAACTAGTTACATTTTGAATGTCACTTTTATAAAGAGTGCACTATTTCATTTGTGATGACTCAGCATACGAATAGCAAAGGAATGATAGTTCTCTTCTAGTGAACTCGTGGGAGTTAACTAGTGAAAAATGAAGCAGTTAGGATTACTGACAACGTGTATATTAGCAGCGGTCAAGCGACGTACAAACGCCATGTAACTTATTACTAGGCTAGATGAAGGCATGATTACAGCTCAGTAAAAACACCAACTTAGTAATTTTTACATTGTCAAGATTGTGAAGATAAATTAAGGAGGTTATATCACAGTTAATGAACTAAACTACCAAGCACGTTCATAGGACCTTGAGAACGGTACCGAATAGGCACGTAATATGCAAGACGCATTTCCATAGTCTGAAACTTAATGACTAATGAATAGGGAACTGAAGTCTGGATGCTATTATTTCAACTCAAAAACGTGTTAATTTTTTGTACTGTAAAAATAACTAACCCACTAGTAAGATACGGCTTATTTATTTTGAATAAGCGTTAATTCTGTGATCATCATATGTAATTGCTTGGAGCTGAAAACCGTTTAGCATTTTGTTACGTTTGCATTTCTATGTGTTCGAC
This sequence comes from Medauroidea extradentata, assembly GCA_003012365.1. Classification (NCBI taxonomy): domain Eukaryota; kingdom Metazoa; phylum Arthropoda; class Insecta; order Phasmatodea; family Phasmatidae; genus Medauroidea; species Medauroidea extradentata. Next base: position 2,849 of record PNEQ01009547.1, read on the forward strand.
TTAACCTCGCAAAAAATAAATAAACTGACTTAATGCCCCAAGAGAGGGTGCAACGTATAATTCATTAAGATAAATAACGAAATATATAGAGCGCAGACGTCCGTCTGTTCACCGAACCACGTGGCGCAGTGATAAACCACTTAATACGCATTCGGAAGTAGCCTATCCGGGTTCGATTCTCGGCCCGCCCATCCTGATGACTTTTTAATGGTTTTCTGAAATCACTCCAGGAGAAAGCTGAGATAGTTTTTAGTTATATACCATGACCGGTAACTTTCCCATTTCTTGTATGTCCGACGAGACAGACTTAACGCCTTTCTACCTACTAGAAGTCCGTTGTCCAAACACTAGAGACGTAAGGAACTATACCATACTAAAAATAAACTTTTTTTCAAGGGAAACATACTAGTGACTGACGCCCTTATTGATAATATTTCAATATTATTAACTTACGTAAAAGAAGTCTGATGAGCTTAAAACGAAAATAACTTCTTGGAAACACTTTACTTACGGTATATGCCTGTCTTATGTTTGTATGTCTTTCGTGCTTAGACATCAAATTCAACACAAAATCTTAAAAAATATTCCCTGAAAAATTAGTTTATTTATCTTTAGGTACTTCCGTAATTCAACTCTTTCTATAGGCTATCGAACTTGTCGACCTCTTAGATATCGACGTGAGTTTTGCTTAATGGTGCTTTTTTTAAATATCTGAAAAGTCATGTCAGATTTTTCGGAATGTGACACCTGTAGCGATGAAAAAGAGTGAAACGTGTTCTTGATTAATCGTCTAAGTAGATCGGATCCGATAGCCTCTCGTTGTGATATTCACTTCAACGGGACACCAGTAAAAATCGTTTAAAATATATTTATTTTAGTTTTTTAAATTTGATTCCAAAGGGGGTGAAAATACTTAAAGTATTTTAGACAAATCCTTGGAAGCTGTCGAAGTATTTAGTTGTTTTGCGCTTACGAATAATGATTACATAAATTCCATGACTTTGAAAGAGTTGTGCAACGGGAGTGCATGACTGGATTTAGTTTTTTGGACAAACTCCATTGCGATGTAGATGTCAGTCAAAGAAAACTAAGGAGAATAGAAAAACATAACGTCATTTTGACTAAATCATATTCTGCTTATTTATGTTTTTTTCCTATTCTCTTTAGTTTTCTGTAACAGACATCTACATCGCAATAGAGTATGTCCAGAAAACTAAATCCAGTACATAAATGCCCTACAATTAAGTTTAATATTTTCCTTAATTTAACCTTTCAGCGATATAAACACGTGAAGCGTGTTTTTAATAAATCTTTGAACAGTTTGAACCTAACGGACTAACGCCATGATATTCATTTCAATTGGATAACCATACAGATGTCTAAAACGTAATTTTAAGATTTTTTCGGAATTTGATTCCTAAAATAGTGAAAAGTCATAAAGTTTTCATGCGATTAATCCTTGATATTTATGACACCAGTTGAGTTACTGAAATGGTGTTTACCCGAGAATGGCGCTTACGTAAATTCATAAAAAGTTCTATAACTTGGAAGACTTCGTTCCATCCAAGGCAGACGATCCGACAGACGACCATCAAGAAATACTCTATGCGGAGTTACATTTTGCAATCCTATCAAAACGTAATGTAGTACAATCTTTATGTACATGGGTAATGTGAGTTCTTTAAAAGAGTCCACGAGGGAATATGTTAATAGGTGCGAAGGTATGAGGAAATACAGCCCAGTGTAATACCAAATATCACAGGTGTTGGAAGTGTCCAAGTGACCTTGAGACACGCTGTGTACAGCCACGGATCTTGGAAGCTGCGTGAATTGTTTCAGACGGAGATTGGGGTGGGTGAGATTGCAGCGAAGCCCTCTGCCAAACCAGTCATGCAGGAACAATCATCAAATGGCGTGCAGCCGAGTCCCTGCTTATCAAGCAAAAAGTGTGTCGAAAGACTGTCCGCATTGAGGCAAACCTAGCCGACGTAGCGCAGATAAAGACACGCAGACAACGAAAACAGTCTTGACGTTCTTCGCAACATTTGCAGGTGTCCCAGCCGACTTCTATGCGAATCCTGAAGCATGGCCTGCACCTCCATGAGTACAAATTTACTGTGGAAGACAATTTGCAAAAAAAAAAAATTAATTAATACATTAATTTTAAAAAATAAAAATAACAAAAACAGCAAATTTAGACATTATTTTTGCCAAATTTCTGAGCAGAAACTTTTCTCGCATCTCGAGTAACGTATTTCTGAATAACAATCGCTCTCGCAATTATCAAGTACATTTAATTGCGGCGGAGCAGTTTACAATTAACAAATGCATCATTCTGAGTAAACGTTTGCTCGTTAAGTTGGCTAATATCATTATCTAGGATTGTTGTTTTGTAGTTTTTCTATACTTTCAAAAACTTGAAGATTTAAAATTGTGAGATTTTAAAATGTTTTTTGCAATGGGAGTTTACAGTTAGAATTTATTGTTTTGTGGACATACGCCATTGCTCATGCAACATGAGCAATGGCGTATGTCCACAAAGCAATAAACTCTAAATTTAAAATTGTGTTTTCAGCATTTATTTTTCTGCCACACACTCTTTAGCGCTGATCGAAATCACTCTACTTCAATGCACCTTGTGTCATGTAACAGTCTATATTTCAGTGCAGCATCAGAAAGACAGCCACTCAGATGCAGCTTTTATGACTACGTGGATCACTTCAGGCTCATACTGCGTAAAAATCCTTGGAAAATTTTTGGGACGGTAATTCGAATGATCGAGTAAAAACACGGTTACCATATAGCGATAATATATTACTGATTGTATTTCAAAACAATTTAGTTCACGTGTTCTTCAGTAAATAGACGGTTAAAACTGTTATACTTCTCGGAAGACTACCTGGGAATCACAAACTACTGGTGTTGCAGTAGTAACATTATTGTGATTGGCCGCCAAACTACATTCACAAATAATGTACGTTTATAATAAAAGGTTGGCAAGTTACAGAAATTTAGCTTGCGCACAAAAAAATTTTCGAGAAAAACATGTGTCCATACAGTTATGACCTCGCGAGGTGTTGTAACGGCAACACTCCAGAGTCGCATTCGGGAGGACCATTGTTCGATTCAAAGCTCCGGCCATCCTGATATCACTTTGCCATCGTTTCCCAAATAGCTCCAAGCACATGCTGGGATGGTTCGTTTACAAAGTCCATAACTGATTCATCTTCGAGTTCTTGTCGCCGTGTTAATTAGTGTATCATCGTCTGTAATGATCTCACTGTTGACGAGACGTAAAGCCCACTTACCTAACCTCACTTAGTTATTATGTCTTGTGCCCAACTTTCGATGTGTGCTGAATAGTTTTGGATGAAAATCTGCGCATGGAACAAGTAATGCCAATGGGAACAGGCAGAGAGTGCGGAGGTGCCACCTTCTGTTCCGTTAACAGCGGCTACCATCGACACTGGAGCGAACAAACACGCGGCAAGTCAGTGCTGCCACCTTATTACCGTGGCCGATAATGGCACGTGCGTTCATTAGGGGGATCCACCGGCAGGCGTTTCCTGTGATTAAGTCGCGTGCGGAAACTTAATAACAGCTCGAGGAAGGCCACCGACCCCCAAGCCGCGGCCAACAGTTACGTGGCGGCTCTCCCTCGCTGCTCGCCTGTTTCACGTTTTGACTCACGTTGTAAAATAGCTGGCCATTATGTGATTACACGCTCATTCTGCCTTCATCTCAGCACTGCTTTCGCCCGCACGAATATTTCATAACTACTCGCAATATCCGTAGATTAAAAAACATCGTGTTTAAAAAGATATAGTCTCGAGATTTTGAACAAGCTGATTCTACAGTTATTTTGAAACACCCGTATAATTATGCACACATACACGCTCAAATAAACAAAATTTTAATCATTTCATACGCAATTTTTCTTAAAAATTAGGGGTTTGCTCACCTTTGGTCTCTCACATATGCTCATAATAAATGTGATGAACTAGTGGTCATAATGCAGTGAAACGTGTTCCGAACATACCTTTATTTATTTTTTGTACGAGAAGCGCGGTAACATTACAGCAAACGCCGGAAAAAAGTTCGCTACTTGCCTTTCTATGATACAAAATGTAGCTACCAACGCTCTTGGGGCAATTTCTTCAAAGAAGGACATAACTTCTTTTGTACTAACGTTAGAAGTGTTATAAGTTATGCTGTCCAGTCGATGCTAACTAGTAAGTGTCAGAATTATTTGTAGTTTCTTTATACAGAAAATATATTACCTCGGCTTTGCACTTAACACATAAGGATTAAATAAATTCATAGATAATAAATTCAATACACAATGATGTCGAAGCAACAGAAGAAATAGTGATCAATTTAAAACTCCCCATCAAGGGTGACTTTAATTTAACTAATATTTTAGTATCACAAAAATATATTCTCAGATCAAAAGATTAAAAATAATTATTTTTTTTAAAACTAAATAAGTGAATTTTTGAGGTTACGAGTTTCGATGTTTTCACACATGTTTTCACTTGAACATAAATATTATTTGAAATGAATATTTTCACTAATAACTATGTCCTTAATAAAATACATCTTGATATTCGCAAGGTGAGATCTTCAGCTGTTCAAAACTCTCTTCCAGGCTGATTGCACTTATGTTATCTGAGTAGACTCAAACATTTTTTTCTGAAGAATGATGATATGGCAGATTCAAGTCTTGCGCCTGTTTCAGGCAACGTAGTACTATGATAGTACTCACTCTTTTTGTCCTGTCATGTTCTGTTTAAAATATAACGTGTACCAACGGCATGTTCTCCTTCTGTCAGGTAACTTGGTTCCCAAATGTCATTATTCTCAAGTGCCTCCTTTCCGTTACTGCTATCTACACATTTACTATCCATTTTTGTTGCACTTCATACGATTGAGGGTCCCGATACACAACACGTTGTGTAAAGTTCATAAGCATTGAATTCGGAAACCTTTAACGTTTTTCTTCTGCTGTTACTAGTTCAGAAAAAGTCATTTGCGTCTTCACTGATTTGTTCTTCAAATGGAGAGATTCTTTGTCATTCCGACTTCTTTAGCACTGTATCGTCTTCATCTTGATAAACTAGTTCATAATCTGAGAATATGTTTTATTCGCCGCTGACAAAGTATTGCTGAATTTGCGTATCACAAAAATCAGTTTTATCAAATATTTTGACGCATAATATGGAGATGTTTGCCCCATATGAATTCCTTTCTGTCTATAAAAATTTCTGGAGACATGGGAATTGAATTATCCACTACAGTCCGTTTTAACTCTTAAAAGATTAATTACGACCTCAAATTATCTCACGAATATATTTCATAAAATTTACTATGTCCATATTTTGATTTAAGTAAATAAACAGTCATGAAAAGTGAAAAATCATCTACGATAATTTGTTTATATCGTTCTATATCTATCGTTTGTGTTTTCAGAAGACCTGCCACACACACAGAGAAATGTACAGATGATGGATCATGACTCAAGTTTCTGGGCGGGAAGAATGAGGCTTAGCGAAGGAAGGAGGCAGGCGTCCGCCATATTGCAACCTGAAGAAAGTTACATTTTCTCCAGGGAGCATATAAAAAGTGTTCACTACTGATAACTATAAATATAAATACAAAAATACTTGCTTAAATTGAGCTGCAGTGGACTGTATTTTAACTTTTACAATAGTATAAACAACAATCACTTGCTTTTCCAAATAAGAATTAACACAAAACATACACTTTGAGCTCAGATAATATGAAGTTAACACAGATTATATGCATGTATCCCAACAATAAGAATGTCCAAACTTTCACGTTAAGGCCACGGGTCTCTATTTATGCTATTTTAGTTAAGTTTCATTTTTTTAAATCCTAAAAGGGAGCAGATATCACAAAATCTTTACATATATAAACATTTTTGGAAATCGTTTGCACTGTGTAGCATACTATTTTCAAAACATACGTTTTTATAATTTTGGCTAGTTGCTGACTTTTAGAAAATTTAATTAAGTCGATAATTATAAAATAATTATGCAAACATATGTACCAATGTCACGGCACGCATCATGAACAGAGAGAGAGATAGATAGATAGATAGATAGAGAGAGAGAGAGAGAGAGAGAGAAGTTTCAGAACTAACATTTTCATAACATAATTTTTATTAAGCCCCAATATCCTACTTTTCAATACACTAACTAAAAGAAACTATTTTATAATGACACATTCATTATTACAGACGGATAACTTCATTTCGTTGATATTTGCTGGTAACATTTATTTTTTCGTTGATAACTTGTCCGACGAAGATAGAAAATTTCGTCTAACTTCAGTTAAGGATAAGTTTTCCTTATTTCAGTTACGAGGACTTGGTTTTCTGGCAAGTGTCGTGTAGAGGTTTACATATAAGTACTTGGATTTGTTTACGTATGTTGTTGCTCGAGTTTAATTAATGTGCTTCTCACAGATATTGAACTTTTATGGTATGATGCTCATTACTTCAAGAAGTTTGCATTTTCTGTCAATATTGTATTGAGGTGTACTGAAATGGACATCAAAGCACATTAGAACTACTGAAGAGAGAATTTCTTGTATGGCCTTTGGGTGTACTAACAAGAATATAAGAAAATAAGCGGAGCAATAGGAGTTCGTAAATGATACGAAAATACAAGTATAAACCATTTCAAGTCTTACCTATGTGTATTCTTAATATAACCCGACTGCTTTTGTTTCGTGTCAGGAGCATTTTGGAAGAGTATCTGAAATAGGCCTCCAAATATTCCGGTTGTTTGATGACGGGTGAATCGAACGATACCTTATTTTCAATCAATGCGGTGAACGTAAGAAAATTGTCCGGCATTGGATATACCATTTACACCGTACCTTGAAATACAACAACAATTACATTATTTATTGTCTGAAATCTATAACCGCTACATTTGAGAGTCTTTGTAATAGTTTAAGCGTCATATAATATGTTGATGACAATAGAATTCAAAAAGTATCTACTGTAAATATAAGCATCACATAATATGATCATGCAATAGCATTAAATATTTATTGTAAACATAATTAGCTGATCGAAATTCAAAACAGACGCCGCCATTTTGCAACCTTAAAAACAAGACGTTCTCGGCCTCACTGCACCTGCTTGTGCTCCATCTGTATGTTTCTCTAATCTCCGGCTACACTAATATACAAAAACTCTTCCTTAGTTACTTGGTCAGGCGATTGCAGATTTAAAAGGTATATTTACCTGGTTTCCGTAGGCTGCATACAGTGTCATAAAGAGGAATCTCAAGTTCCTCTATGCTCTTACTTTTTAAATACCTAAGTCGTCGATGCCATAGGTTACTCGAGCTCATTAAACACATCAGGTACATTTAAACTAGCCACGTCCGAGTTGCCACTACTTAACGTACATGAGTGATGTCTGGATAGGAATATCAGTCAAAGAATGTTGCATGTGTACGTACCCATTTCAGGTAGACTAGTAATCTTTTAAGATTATTTTCTCGCGGCCGAAAATTGCAAAGAATTTGTGTGTTTGTGAACCTTTTTATGTATGAAAATCTTGGTACAGAATCTTTAAAAAGGCACAGGCGTATACAATACAACTTTCCCTTAAATATTCCATAGTAATTTATAGAGTCACAACTAAGTGTCTAAATATAGGCGAGTTACCGGCGAGAAGACTGCCTTTGCCAGTTGAGTGACTTGCGCATAGAGGCTAGGCTGAGGCGTGATGAACGTGTTCGTCGCCCTTATAGTCTCCGTACTTTTAGGCCTAGAACACCCGTCGACCTAGACTGCCACCATTACAGCGTGACTTATCTCGACAGGGTACTTGCTGGAATGCACCGTGCGTGTTGACTACGTGGAATGATAATGCGGCAGGTGTGTAGGCGTGGCGGGTTCTGCATTCACTTGTCACGTGTGTCCTGCACCAAGCGCTCGGGGGAAGGGGGCTGACGCTAGGATGGGCGGACTGTTAATTACCGCCCTCCAGCAGCGCGGCGGAATAACAAATGAAGGGGGTGATCAGGTGCGGCGGAACTGACCGTGGGAAACAGTCGGGCCACCTGCTGGAGGTGGCCTACTTCCTGGCCGTCCATCGAGGGCGGCCCGGCAACACGACACTCCACACCCCCCTCCCTCACTCCAACCCAGCTCTGTCCTTCGCTACCCGTCTGCGGAGATGTTCTTCTGATAAACCACTCGCAGGCGCGGAAATGAATGACAAGAAGAACTATCTACGATACGCCTTCAACATCTAGGGAGAAAACAAAACCTTACAAAATAAACAGAAATCACGCAAGATAAAGAAAGCTCGAAACTAACTCTTCTTTTGTCTACGCACTATTACACACCGATACGGGAGGTTTAGGTGGTTCACTTTAAAGTGAGCACTGCCCAACGCTTCTAATAATAACAAAACTGTATTTATTGGGGCTATAAGAGTAACGTTTTGAAAGTTATGAAAAGTTTAGACTAGTTTTTAGTTACACTGAAGTTTTCGTATTTAAGATAGTAATGACAGAGACACAATTGTTCACAGAAAGTTCTATGTAGTTCTCAGTTTATTCTGAACAGCCTATAGTAATACAAGTTTCTAGTTTCAGGTAGGGTAAGCAGTACGGCGTCTAGTCTTGTCGAAAGCGTGGTCATTTGAGGTGGTGACACAAAACTTGACACAATGATAGGAACTGGGAGAGGAATCGGCCATGACCTCTGATACGTTACATCCCAGCATTCGCCTCGATCGAATTTGAAGAACCACAGAGAAACGAAATCAGGATGGCCGAGAATAGAATCCGGGACCTCCCGAATGCGGGTGAAGTGTCGTATCACCGTGCCATTACATCAACAGATCCACTCCGATACTCAAAATAAATCTAAATAATTACTAGGGACTTTAACTTGCTCATTACAGCGGTATTGTCATTGTTTCTGTTGACTCAAGAAACGCTTCATGTTTCACTCAATCACATACGTGTTGAAGCAAAGAAAGTGGCAAGTCGCTTGCAGACGATTCAAGTAAGTCGAAGAGAAAGTTTTTGAATACTCGAATATTGTCCAGACGACATAGACACATAACAGAATGTTCCAGATACATTTTGAAACTATTAAAGAGTGTTAGAATAACAAATATTCAATGCGCAAAAAAAAAAAACTTATTGGTCCCCACAAAATATTTTTGTCTCAATGGACCTTACCAAAATTTTTGTAATAACAACTAACACTTCTTGCTACCCAAATAACGTTTTGCAGTGACTACAAAAAAATTGTTACTACTACAAAAACTTTTGGCGAAGTCCATATTGATAAAACATTTTGTGGCCCCACGGTGGCTGAGGGGTCAGATCTCTCGCCTCCCACCAAGGCGATCCGGGTTCGATTCCCGGCGGGATTGGTCCCCGGATTTTCGCACGTGGGAATCGTGCCGGACGATGCCGCTTGTCGGCGAATTTTCTCGGGGATCTCCAGTTTCCCCCGCCCATCCATTCCGGCACTGCTCCACACTCACATCATTTCCCTCCACCAGAGTTTAAGACCTCAACGTTAAGCTCTGACCAAAATCTCTCCACTTCATATTGTGGCCCACAACAAAATAATTTTTACTGTGTTGCAGAAGTAAATGCAGTGATGTTTTATCAGACAATATTGCTTGCATCAAAGTATTAACAGTCGCAGACAAAGCACACCATCAAGCGTCTCGGGAATTGTGCAGATTGTTTATGCCATCCCGTATGAAATATACCCAGTCGGTAAGCTAGACGTAGTAGTACAACTGCCGATTTAAATTTAACCAGGGGCCCACATGAGTATATACAGGATGGGGCTGAATTCGGCCGACAAATCGCTGGAGGTTATACCTCAGTCAATTATAAGTACAAAAGTGCAGAAAACTTTGTATCTAAAATTAATATTTACAATCAAATAAGCCTTTGAAGTTCGAATTTTGAAGCGATATTTTCACAAAATATGTGAAAATAAGTAACTTGGAAGGACAATACTCTAAACATGGCTTAAAGTTGTTAGGCTCTTCTAATCCATAGCAAATCCTGGTAAATACCTTCTATTCTTGTGAAAATAACAGGGGTGGTCACCCTCTATTTACGTACAAGTTTTGCAGCATCAGGAAATTCGAATATTTTATGAAGGTTTATTGTGCCATCTGACTTATGTAACAAAAATGATCCTCTTGTTGCAACTGTCTAGGACCTATCGTTTTCGTTAAAAACGCGGTTAAGTATTAGGTGTACCGTTACAGAGCCTAGAACATAGGCAATACTACGTACACGTGTGTTCCGTTGTCCTCAGCGCACAGGCGACGGTGGACATTTACACTGTAAACATATGTTAAATCAGCTCACCACGCAGAGCCTTTAAATGCGTTTTAAACTAAAACGATAGGTCCTATACAGTTGTAACAAGAGGATCGTTTTTGTTACATAAGTCAGATGGCACAATAAACCTTCATCAAATGTTCTAATTTCCTGATGCTGCAAAACTTGTACGTACGTAGAGGGTGACCACCTCTGCTATTTTCATAAGGGTGGAAGGTCTCTACCAGAATTTGCTATATATTAGAAGAGCTTAACAACATAAAATCTATGTTAAGAGTATTGTCCTTCGAAGTAATTTATTTTCACATATTTTGTGAAAATACTGTTTCAAAATTCGAACTTTATAAGCTTATTTCATCGTTAATATTAATTTTAGACTCACAGTGTTCTGCAAATTTTGTGCTCATTATTTACTGACGAATCACCTCCCGTGGTTCTGTTGGTCTAATTCAGCCCCACTCTGTATATATTTCTCCAAATGATGTAAGAAATAAGTCATTGTAGTGGTAACTTATCATGAATCATCTGTACATAATTCTCCGATTCACTACCCAATTGCCACTAACACATATTAAATTAAATTTTTAAAAAAATTAGGGCAGGGCAGATAACTCCATTTATAACATCGCCCTTGTGTTGACAACTCACCGTCACAGTTGCCATTTTCATTCAGGTGTTAGTTATAAATATGTAATTTAATGACGTTTAAAACATCCTGTAGCAAGATAGTTGACACTGAGACAAGACATTTGATGTAAGACACTTGTGGTCGCAATAGTCGGGAAACGCATTAAAATTGCTGAAAAAAAGTTGGATATATAACGTCACAGATGACACATTGCCGCATCTGTGACTGCCAGGCTTAGCGTTCTTGTTGCATCAAACTAATCAATCTTGTCCATGAAGAGGAAGGCATCAGTCACTTTGAATAGTGAATAGTAAATAACACACAGTGGTGTCCGGGTCCGGGACAATGGCGATACCGTGCGTACTGCCGCCGATTTCCTTATCGTCCGTTGTTATCGTCTGACCTTGATAACTATAACTGGGAAAAACCTAGTGGCGCCACAAACAAGACATGTCTGTAAGCGGCTTCCATCCGCTATTTTTTATTCGCTGCAAGTTTTCCCAGCACCGCAGCGCCGCAGGCATATCTTTCCTTTATGGCGTGTAATTCCCACCATCGCTTCCAGTGGCGAATCCTAAGTGGGGTATGAGGGGCTCAAGCCCCTCCCTTACCACCCATTGCACTGGATAAAACATACATATTTCAAAAAATTAATTAAATAAAAATAATTGTATTTACTGCATAGCTTAAAAATTTCTGTTTGTAAAGCAACGAGTTTAGTGTTAATTTAACAAATAATTCCGTTTTTTTTTTTTTTTTTTTTAATTTTTAAAATGACACTGTTTTGTGATACTTTCTTGCTACAAGCTCCAAGAACGTTACAACGATGATGCATGTTATTCCTCAACAACGACTTACTTATTCATACAAATTCAACAATATCAATTTGAATGAACGAAGTATTTGAATGTATTTGAGACTCATCAGTTGTCAGTATTCAGGGATGATTTTAGAATTATCATTATAGTGACAGCCAATCACTTTGTATCAAATATATAGTTTTGAAAACCGCAAGTTAGGCACAATATATTTTTTTTAGTGGATTAGTTAATTCTCAGCACTACGTAGCCCAAATCACCTCTATGCACGGGAAAAAATATTTTGTGGCAGCTACAAAACATTTGGTTACTATTGACCCTGCCTAATATATTTTTGTGGTCGCAACAAAAATTTTTTTTCGGCCACTACTAAAAATTTGTGATCAGAAAATGCTTTTGTTTTTACCACAAAATAATTCGGGACTACTATAAAATGTTTCTTTCAGTATACGTTGGAATTAAATGTTAGTAGGAAAATATCTGCACGGCATTGTATTTAGAGCTTTTGAAGTCGGAGTAAAATTATTCGCTATAGTACACGGAAGCTATAAATGAGGCGTGTTAGACGACGGCCTATTTATGTCACTGGAATCGATATTATTTTTCTGAATCTATTAAATATATAATATTTTACCTTTAATCATCTATCGTTTTTTCTTTTCACCTAAGTAACATTTTTAACAGATTTTTTCCACTTTGGAAAGCGATAGTAATTTACTGCTTTCAGCGGGAAGCAATCGCCAACTACCATAAAGTAACATGCCTAAAAACATAGAAACATCCTATATGTTCTAAAATAAAATAAAATTAGCTACGAAGACGAAAAAAAGGTAAAATGTGTTTAACTCAATATCCTTATAATACAACGCTGCATTGCTGTTCGTTTAAATTAAAAATATTTCATCTGCAAATGCCAAAATTTTATTATTGTATTTTTCAAAAATTCGACCCCTAAGCTGATGAAAGAAGTAATTTGTGTGTTCACTATTTCCTGAAAAAATATTTCAAATCTTTTATGATGAAGTTCATAATTTTTTTAAAAAATATTGTCCACGAAAGAGCTCAATAATGTATCAGGATTATTTGTAATTTTGTCGCGTGTGGTTGACACTGGGTGATTTTATTTATTTATTTATTTATTCATTTTATCTAGCTGGCATTGCACGTTGTTGCATGTTAATGAGCTCAAACCCCTCCCTTAACACGGTTCTAGATCCGTCACTGCCACTCCTAAACATGCCTACCACATAGGGGATGATATCATTGTTGCAGTTGCATGCACATGACAGTAAGAAGAAAAGTGGGTAAATAAAAACGTATGAAACCAGTATATTGAAACGTTTTCCAATGATGTGTGTTAAAATTAAACTCCATGTTTTTTTTTTTTTTTCAGCCTTCAGGCGGGGTAGCAAAACAAGATTTCCAATGTATGTAGGGGCAAGCAATTAGGTCCTCCCCCCATCACCAGCCACTTTTTTTCACCTAAGGAATTTGGACATGCTTTACATATTTTAATTTCATCCAACGCAATAAAAACTAACATATATCAGAATAGCTTACAACCCGCAAAGAAATATCAATAATCTAGCAGCAAAGAGAAAAGAGGAAAAAAATATTACAACAATATCCGACCAGTAGGCATACTTTACGCAGACTAATGCATTAACCTTCGTAACTAATAACTAAATTTATTAAGATCAGTCAGTTTTGAAATAAGTTATAGTGTTATCGGAATTCCACCAAACTATCGGTATTAGAACACGCCAGTTAACATTTGGGCGCCCATGTACTATTATTTTCGGGGCCCTTTCAAACATTTAGGGGGGGGGGTGCACACCCTTGACCCCCCCCCTTCCCAGTTAAGCCACTGCATACCGGCACTGCTCGACAATGCCCTCTCATGAGCTTCTCATCCGCCGAAACGTGGGCTCGAGCTGGTAACCACAATAGCGGAAGGCTATATAGCAAACCACTGAACCAACCATAGGTCCATACAAATACAAATATCTGAACGTAGTCTTGATTGATATACTTGCAAAAAAGTTGGCTTCGAATAACTAAACGCAGTTTAATTTGTGCAAACATGTTATTATTTTGTATGTATAATCTTCGAATAGATGGCCACGGCAACCCGCTCTTTTTTTACTTCAAATAAAATTCAATAAAAATAAATGTGCCATTATTGCTGGCGGTATGAAGAAAAACATTAAGACATATTTAGGAACCATCTTCTCTTAAAATTTAACCAAAAGTAGGAGTTTTTCATACTGTGGGTGTTTTTCACATACCAGGAATCAGCAGAATGTGGTAAACTGCCGAACTTAAAATGGAATATATGAAACGCTCAAAATTTGCGCCATTAAAATATACACAACCCGGTTAAAATATTTGACAGTGTCATTGTTGACACTGCACAAATATGTCGTGCCTGGCGAAAGTGTATACAAATGAGTTTAAGGTGCGCTGTGATGAGAGTACCCCTTGCCTACGAATAATGTACAGTCGCAAATGTTGAAATCTATAGGAAGCCAGCTATTCTCTGTTTACTCTAAGTTGAGTTCTGAAGTGAACAAATAACGTAATATCATTACACTTCGCTAGATTCTATTTGGCTTAATTTGTGCAGCGCGCCGATGTACTATTTCCAACCGACAAAACTGTGTACAGTGGGTATAATAGAAAACAACAACGCCCTACAATATTGCGCGAAAATTTCGTACGTGTTACCGACATACGAAAACAAAAATTACATGAAAACCTGATAAAAAATATTGATATCATCTGCAATTACAGTATATTTCAAAATTTAATTGTAATCATCAAGCCATGACTAACGATCGTATTCAAATATTCTGGTTCTAACGTAACGAAAATATAGTACTACATGCAGAAAAAAAGTTGTCAACAAAATGTGATTAAACTTACTTTGAAGTCCTCCTGGATTATTTTGTACTTCGTTTTGGAAAAAATTACATTTTATAAATCACCAAACAATCTGTCAATAATTCACGGAACATATTCGTTATTTTTTATTGTAAAGAATGTTATGCAAAATTTTTATTCTTGCCATATAAACATCACCGCAGTTTGTTTAGTAATGAAGACATATATCCACGTTTCGAAAACCATGCTAGACATTTTAAACTGTTCACGTCCAGCATCACATAACCTTATCCGCATGCGATGTAAACATAAACCGACGCGAGGACGGAACGAAATAGATCAAGGAATTTTGGTTCAGACGAACTGGAACGAAAAGTGGATACAAGGAAAAACCATTGGCAATAGCCACAACATTGACGCGTTAATGTCCAAAAATACTATTTAAAAAAATCTGATTGTGATATTTCTGACTTGTTTTTACTGTGGTAGAGTATCGTACATCTCTAATTACTGGCAAGCGTACAAAGAAACTCGTACGTTTAACAGTACGTCAGTCGTTAAATAACTCGTGAATTAACTGTACGAACTTGTCGTCCGCTAACCATAATTACAGTAATAAACGTATAGCATAGTAGATTGTGTTTGCAACGTCTGTATAGTTTAAATATTTGTTAATAAAACTCTCTCATTAAGTGATGGAGTGGTAAGTTTATATGTACACGACAGATAACAAAGATCTATTTCTTATGCAAGATCACAGTGCACGGCGGTCGGCAGCCAATGAAAATGTTTGTTTATAATTTCCTTTGTTTATCCTAAAACTCAACTTATAGAGTGAACGGCGAATATATTTCAATACTCTGCCATTCGAGCTACACACCGTCGACCACATTACATGTCCTTGACATTTGAGCTTGGGTGACCACTGTCCTTGTTCTTTGACCATAAAATTCATAAAATTCCAAAAAAATTCAGAAGATTATATAAAACTCCAAAAACAGAAAATATTTTAACAAAATTCAAAGAAAGTGGAAACATTCTAGAAAATCAAAGATAAATTATATTTATTTTCGCTCGTCTCGCCATTTGTTTATCACTTCGCTATATCATGTTGTTTACTTATTACCCGTTTTTGAGCAGCTGTCATTTAAATCGTACTGTCATGTTCTCTTCATATCCTGCGTCTCAACAAAAATTGGTCAACAGCTGTTAAATGGCTCTCTGTAACGTGCAGATCGGCAACACGTTGAAGTTAATGTTGGGGAAAATTCTACACGAAATAGAGAATGATGCAGATGTCAGTGATATATCACTATGTTGTCGGGATTACCCGAATGACTATTACAGATGATCTGTACTCATACCGTACGGCTATTCATGCCATGGTGCCAGGAGTAATTCCGGTATGTCTGAACAACAGCCTGCATATGGGTCGGTGAGTTATAGTACAGCAGATAATTACAAGGATAATCTCGTTTTCGATGGCGTTAGCACGACGCCGGGGCCTGGGCACAATCTGCTCGGACGAAGTAAGATGATGGCCACAATAGGTGAGCGATAAGGTAGTGAACCCAGAGGTCCTGGCGACTCTCAGCATCGCGCGCCACCTTTCCCACGTGTGAAGAACGTCGAGTTCGTCCGATCTGGGGCCCAATACAGATAACGGCGGTTACAGCAGACAGTAGACACCACAGATCAATCACCTAACGGACACCGTGCCGCTGTGCCTCAGAGGCAGCGCGGCGACACTAGATAGGGCATTCGTAAGGTCGATTGCAGAATCATGTGAGGAAAATCTTGAGGTAAAGGTGAAACTAAGAACTTGAGTAAAATCTGGGCATTTTTCATTTACCTTGCACAGTCAGGAAATTGAGATGAAGTGTTACCACAATATTCGCGAGAAAAAAATAATTTCTCTTCATGCATGTACATGCAAATGTAGCTAAAATTAATATTATTTCCATTTATAATGCACAAAACATAAAATGATGGCGATTTGATAATTTATATGTAGTGTTTCGCATACTGCAAAGTGGAAAAAATTCCAAATAAAAATTATAAAAATACGTTGTTGGTTTTGTTTATAAAATGGTATCGTAACCCTTTTGATTGAAAACAAGTGTAATTAAAACACGTCATAGCTTTCATGTAAAAATGTACAACGAATATAAATTATGTTGTAAATATGAGTGCAGTCTTTCCTTTATACCATGGTTACGTTCTTCTAAAACATTACCAATAAATTAAAATATAAGAATAATATTCTCTCCCATGTGACATTCTAACATCTATTTATGGCCACCATGATTGATTTGCAGCTTAAGAAAATCTTAACGAAGGTCCGAGGACATCTGAAGAATTACTCAGTTTTTCCGTAAATTTCATTCACTTTTAATCCCTGCAATGAAAATGTCTGACATTTCACTCAGAGAGGCCTTAGAGTTTATTCAATACGACTGTGCAATCATCCCGTAGACGCACTGGAAAATCGCGAGAAAGTTTGACTGTTGCTAGGTTCCAATGTGCAATGTATAACACTGCAGGTTTCGTATCGATATCAGCTGTAGTTTATTTGAAGCACTATGTTTTACGTCAACAGGCTCAAGTTAGAATTCTCCGGCTTTAATACGGAACATGTGTAATTTGTCCCAAAACTGTTCAAATGTAAAAAAAATCGCATCATCCGATAATAGTAGGATAACGATAGTACATGCCCTTAATTTTTTTTTCCCGCGAATTCCCAGTTTTTCTAGGCATTCAGTTGTACTCATGTTCCTGAACCCTGTGTGTCTACCTGATGACGGGAACAGATTCCAATTCCTGAAACGTCGCAACACTGTCTGTCTGGAAAACTACTGTGTTTTGTTTCGTCTCTCGTTGAGTCGTTAGTCTTTTCTCTTTATGTCTGACATCTATTGTGTTTTGTTTCGTCTCTTCGTTGTGTCGTCTTGTTATAATTTTCTGTTCTTGACTGATATTTACTGTGTTTTTTTTTTCGTCTCATCGTTAGTTCACATTTTACTTGGTTTTTGATTTTTTAATTTGATTTTTTATTATTTTCACTTATTATCTATTTGTTCCTAGTTTTATTTTGACCCGATTCCATTTTAGAATTTCATGTTGTGTATGTGTCTTGTTTGACTAAAGCATACTCTGCTTATTTATGGTTTTCAATTATTTGTTTAGTTTTCTTTGACAGTAATTCATTTTGCAATGGAGTATGTCTAAGTAACTTTATCCAGTCATTCAATGTTTTTTTAATCAACACAATTTTAATGAAATCTTTGCTACATTAGTATGGCAATTAGCAGGCCAGTCTAATTTCTTTTGAACGACGGGCATGTTTGAATCCAACCAGTAAGGTAAGAAGTGCATATAAAACGTCCTGCAAGCAATATTTAGTACACAAAACTAGAAATAATATTAAATTGGCTTAGTAATATTTAGAGTAGTAATGTTGGTACAAGTGTCGTGTCGCCTCTTCTCCTTTTGCCCCTGTTCTAATAAGTTGTTTCCCAATAAGAATGACCTCAAATATCTACAGTTTTTACAACCAGTTCTTAATTATTATGGTTTAAACATTACTTACACGGCTTCACTAAACTTACAGTTGTTACTCATCTGATTTCGAGTGCGCAATGGCGTCCCATTCTTCACTGTACGTAAGTTAATTTCTTATTATTGCATGATACAACTGACATCAGAGTCATGTGCAGCAAGTGGAGGGTTAGCAAAACTAACCTGAAGTTGAAACGTTTTAGTTTGTCGGTGTTGGTATAGCTATGTACTGTCGATGGACCGAGTCAGTGAAGGTCAGAGATATAGAACATGTTTTATTCGTTTCCAGTTACCCTGAACGTTACAGTCTATCTATCGTCCGGAGGTCTGAACTGATCCATGACGAAGGTCTACAATCTGCTGTGTGCAAACACTCCCCCCGCTGTTTAATCGAAAACGGCCCAATGTGAGTGGAATCTGCTAACGAATAGTATTCAAAGAACGTTACACGGACATATACCCAATTAAATTCCTCCATTAATACACAAACTTGTTTTCTCTGACCAAGCAAAAACAAAAAAAGGGCGTTTTCGTGGTCACTTTGAAGTACGAATATAGTGGTGCAAAATATTCCAAAAGGAATATGTATTGGCACGTATAACAAAACTTTGTTTCCAAAATGACGCTATAAAACGACGTCACCTCTAAATATCAAATAAAGGTGCGCTTTCAGCGATAAGACAGAACGCTAGTTCAGGAACGCGCGTACAGCCTAGGATGACACGTACGCGTGGACAGCCCTGTTTTTCCTAACTATTCGACTTCGAGCATGCAAAATTACGTCCAGCCAGGCGGTCACCTTAAGAAAGAGGGTGGTTTTGCAATGCATGGCCTCCGAGTGGTAAATGAAGGGGGAGGGGGGGCGTTGGCGCTCGCAACACGCACTGGTGCGAGCACGCGTGTGAATACTGACGAGGCAATCTGCATGGCATTAGCGACGACAAGCACCCGACGAACCCATGCATTTCCACCAAGCCGCCGCTTGTTCGAGCTCTGAGGTGGTCTCCATCTCCCACTCTCTACCCCTCCTTTGCCAGAGACCTCCCTCCCCTTTTAGTTTACTAGCATTACGAGACAGCAAGACCGGCTGACTTCCTTGATTTTTCAGAGCCGAACATCGGATTACGTTTTCTTCCCTATTCCGCTTAGTTCGAGAAAATGTTCTGCTTCTCTGTTACAACATTTTTTCAGAGTGTTTTCTAAATTATTTATCGTATGCTTACAATGCTACTGTATGTTGAATTTTTCTGTCTGCAAAATGTTAATTCAAACACATAGAAGTACGTGTAACTGCTGAATATACATTTATTTTCACTCAGGACAGTCGAACTGGCGATTTAGGCCCAAGGTGCATTTTATGTCACTTTTCTATAAAGTTTTCTCATATAGAATCGTCTTTGGGTCACAACACTTCGTTAGCCGAGGGTCGAGTAGAGAAAACCACAATTTCTTTCATAATATTTTAATTTAAATGTACGTTTAATTTAATGAACATTGGTACCATACTTTCTCTATAACTTTCTGCACAACCTGAGAAAAAAGCAAAACAAAAAAAAAAGTCTTCGTAGCGCGGTAAAAACGTGAACCGCCATGTTGATGTTCCTGTGACGTCATCGTACATTTCAATTTAATTGTACGGCAGTTAGCTTGGCGTCACACGGCGAGGGGGTGCGGGGACAACGGGTGGGAGAAAGATGAGTAGGTAAGGAGGCGACACACAGTCGAGAGCCGTGCAATGGCTGTTTGGAAAATATCGCCCTCAGTGTACTGTATACCTGAAAATGACATGCGAATGTGGTAGCTGGCAGAGGCGTGGAAAAGTGATACATAACAGAGAGTAGGAAATAATAAAAACTGCGATTCGGTGTTATGATGAAGAAACGACAAATACACATCTGCTTGAGCCTCTGCAGAGAGCAACTGTAAGATCAGCAAAGTGCACGTGTGTGAATGTAGTTTAGTCAGGCATGCTGCAGGTTAACTTCGCTGTTTTTATAAACAACCATCAAACATTGACTGCAGGGGTAATTTTGACAGTCTCAAAAGATTTGTGTTGGGTCCATTTAGAGAAGAAATAAATAATTCTAGTTAAATATTTAAACCCTTAAGTTTGATCTATCCAGAAAAGATTGCCATTTCTTCACCAAGTGGAACCAAAATAAATATTCCGAGTAGGTCAAAGTTATCATTGAAATCAAAATAGCTACACTTAATGGAAATTAGTATAATGAAAGGAAAAATGTCTGGCTGATATTCGGCCTACATGCATTGAATATATATATAGGTATAGAAGTCGCACGTCCAGGTTAAAATATCTACGCGGTTTTCTGATAGGAAAGTGAAGTTGTAAGCTCGCCCGCCGCAATCGCCACCGTTGCTTGAGTGTTGACATAGAGCAAATCTAGCGGACAGTCTGACAACTACTCTTTCCACCCTCAAGTACAAGTCACCTCCACACCTGTTCTTACCCCCTCCCCTTAGCGACGTGTCTCCCAACAGAACCGGTAACTGACCTTGAACACAGCTCATCACTTGTCCTAGACGGCAAATAGATGTCTTGTTTAGTTGTCCAATGCGTTGATCGCAAGTTATTTATTTTTTGTGTTGAAGAAACGTGAGTTACTATGTCAAAGGACAGCGGGTTAAAAATGTTTGTATAGAGGTTGTTCTAATGCGAGGAACATTTGTACAAACACATACAATTTTGTTTCCTGGTGAAGCCTTTTGGTCCTTTTTAGTCCACACGCATACAAATATCACTTAGTTGTAAATATTAACAATTGAAACGTTACGTTGAGTTTATACTAGTGGGCCGAATTTTTTCAACCACCACGAGTAAACCATGCGTAAATTCAAGCATAAATTTCGACCGACAAAAATTCGAAATATAGATAGTTAGACAGATATATTTTAAATAATTGAATGTAGTTGAATGTAGTGATTTTTAGTGCACTTCAGGATTGCTAAGCTATCAAATTTCCAGTTGGATGGTCCTCTCAAATTTAATGGGTTAAAACTTAATTTCCAGTTTTTTTTTTTTTTTTTTTTTTAAGGTGGGAGGGCATTCTGTATTAATTTCTCTTCGTGACCACAAAATTCACTAATTAATTTGAAAGCTTCTTCCATAACGGTGTGTTGATATTTAACTTAATAGGCTATTAAACTTTTGCAACCTTATGTAATCAATTCCTTTTTTTTTATAGGTCTATGTTGGCAACTTTGTTTTCATAAGTAACGGCATGAATATGTTCCGTAAGACAAATATGCTACCTCCAGAGGCCACCTAGTAATAGAACTTGTGAAATTTACTTGTAAAAAAATCAATAGCAAATGTAAGTATCTGGGTGTTCTTAGGGTTCTACAAGATTTCTCATTTTAAGTTTTTTTTATCCTACAATATATACCACAAGCTGTAAGACTGTGGAATTTTCAGTACTTTTTTCTTCACTTTGCGAGTTGCGGAAGTGCCTAATTTAACTGAAATAAATACGACACGAGTACGTATAACACCAACAAACAGTATTACGTTAATTTTCAGGAGAAATTAAGTACTCTGGTATAATGCTACTCATATCTATAAACGAACTCTCATGAAAAATTTTAGCCCTTTGAGTTTGAGTGTCAATTTTCGTAAATTATTGTAAGTTATAAATTACTTATGCTTGTGTGCTTTTCATTGAACAAACATTTATAATACGAATAAACCATTGTTGATGCTCCGCATTTAAAGAAAATATTAGGAATTTCATGCGTGGTCAGAAATACAGTACTGACATTTAGGCAAGTGTCCAGATTCAAACCTATATACAGGGTGAGTCATCAGCTCTGCGACAAACTGTGACAGGATGTTCCTTGCAAAATAGCAGTTAGAAAATGTCTGGCAACGAATGCCTGGAAACCACTCCTAAGGGCAGGAAACCCCTGTGAAGATGGGGTTGCAAGTATGGTTTTTATTGAATTTGACGGGAACCATTTGATATTAAGGGATGAAAATTTGTAGGTATGCCAAACAATTCAGTGGCTGTGGCATGCCATTACCCCTGTTTATCTACCGCATACCCT
>PNEQ01009548.1:0-25167 GCA_003012365.1 Medauroidea extradentata
TGCGACAGTGTGTAACCACAACTACGCTGGTTCCAGACAGAATTCCGTGCCAAATTCTATGTAATTAGCACTGCGACAGTGTGTAACCACAACTACGCTGGTTCCATACAGAATTCCGTACCAAATTCTGTGTAATTAGTACTGCGACAGTGTGTAACCACAACTACGCTGGTTACATACAGAGTTCCGTACCAAATTCTGTGTAATTAGTACTGCGACAGTTTGTAACCACAACTACGCTGGTTCCAGACAGAATTTCGTGCCAAATTCTGTGTAATCAGCACTGCGACAGTGTGTAACCACAACTACGCTTGTTCCATACAGAGTTACGCGCCAAATTCTGTGTAATTAGCATTGCGACAGTGTTTAACCACAACTACGCTGGTTCCAGACAGAATTCCGTGCCAAATTCTATGTAATTAGCATTGCGACAGTGTGTAACCACAACTACGCTGGTTCCAGACAGAATTCCGTGCCAAATTCTATGTAATTAGCATTGCGACAGTGTGTAACCACAACTACGCTGGTTCCAGACAGAATTCCGTGCCAAATTCTATGTAATTAGCATTGCGACAGTGTGTAACCACAACTACGCTGGTTTCAGACAGAATTCCGTATTAAATTCTATGTAATTAGCTCTGCGTCAGTGTGTAACCACAACTACGCTGGTTCCAGACAGAATTCCCTATCCAATTTCACAAATAGAGCCCGTCCTATTTTTCGTCGTAGTGTATATTCATGCGTAATGCACACTTTCAGTCAACACGCATGTGAAGTATGCAATTAGGGTTGCCAATATGCTTGAAATAGAAATAAAATTGAAACGGTAAATTTAAAATCAGCCCAAGTCCAGGAACAAAATTGGTTAAGGAGAAAGAAAAAGACCAATTAGTATAATACATACGGTAAACAGCTGGCCTCTAATACAGCAGAAAAATAGACTGTGTCGTGTTATTTACATCATTCAATTAAACACAGGTCAAACTACAATTCGCAGTAATAATACCATGTTGGTTAAAGTGTGGACTTGGGTAGTTTTTGAAATCAGTGTTTCAATTCTTGTTTCCTTGAACAAACGACCATCGGATTTTACAAAACCCAAAAAATACAATACCGTACTGTTTCACTTATTCGGAAATTATACGTGTATCTTGTATTGTGAAATAGTTTTCGGGAATTTTACAGTTACACTTCATGGAATATAGCATCCAACAATAGAAATATATTTTTCTTCTTTATGTACCGAAACACGTTAGTAAACAAAGCTAGTTTGTACGCGACGCAAAAGTTTTGCTGCATAATTCTGGTATAAAATCGCAGTCAACATTTATGGACAGAATTAAGTAAGTAATGGAGTAGAGAATTAAGGACAATGTGTACCGGGCTTTAGACTGGCGTACTCCACAGACAGTAGCATACAAGAGGCAAGGTACGAACTCTCCAGTAATACACCTCGTTCACTGCAACATAAAAGCCACGCGATCAAAGCATATATAGTCAGTGCTGGTACCGCTTCTGGTATAGGCGGTTCAGGCATTCACTCAGAAGTGCCTAGCTAAATTTATATTTTCAGCCAATCTGTATCTTCCCGCGCGTAACGGGTAACGACAGGAAATTTCTAACCTCTCTGGATACGTCACTTCGATGTTTACACGTGTAAGATAAATTGTGGAGTCTGTAAAAAAAACCTATATAGTACGGTACACAAATACGTATAATTAAATTAATTTTATTTAGCATTGTTTCATTTAAGCAGGAAAATACACGGAACTATGTTCGACAATTCCCTACCAACCACACAA
Organism: Medauroidea extradentata; assembly: GCA_003012365.1. Lineage (NCBI taxonomy): Eukaryota > Metazoa > Arthropoda > Insecta > Phasmatodea > Phasmatidae > Medauroidea > Medauroidea extradentata. The sequence continues at coordinate 1,803 of PNEQ01009548.1, forward strand.
CGTGTAAGGTAGCTAAAGCTAATGTTAAATTACGTACAGTAACAGCTAGTGATTTTTTTTCAAAGGTTAAATCGTTAGTTCTCACTTCATCCTGAACGAACAATAACACGTCCGCGCCACACCATTGCTAGCTTGTTATTTTCGAGTACCCTTTCTTGGAGATTTCAACAGTGACGTAATGTACGGTATAGGTGATTCAGAATAAAGTGAGCACTCAAAAAAGTCTTGATGAATTTCTATTTTCTGCCAGTTTGTATCTTTCCGCTGCATGTAAACGTAAACATTGCCACGTACTTATATATACATGGGTTTGTACAATGTGTACATCTACGTTAGGCTACACTGCTTCGATAATAAATGTTATCTACAATATCTACTCATTAAAGGCACAAGGGCTGAATATATGCTATAATCATTAGTGATCTTAGTTATAAATACCTGCGAGTTAACGTCTTGTTAGGCCTATGCTGGTTTGTCCACCTACTCTAATTGATACAAAATGCACTATTACCGTTACGAATCTCGTAAATCAAGGATAGTATTTCGTAAACTCGGGCATAAGTATAATTATTTGAATTTGTAACTCAAAAAAGAGTAGTGTGCAATTTTTTTGTATCAGCTGTATTATTTATCATGTTACTTAGTATACTGCCCTAGTAACCTATGTTTTCACTCATATTATTAAAAGTTATAGTCTTATTTCAGAGAACTAATATATCCTGTTGTTGTATTTAAGTGACTAAAATTAGTGTGATGCCTGTGTATATCTTGAAAATGTGCCAAGTGCTTGGACAATTTGTGCTCGAGTAAGCCTATGTGAATTTCTGCATGTCTTTGTAAATAAGTGTATAACTTAAATAACCTTATTAATTGTAATACTTATAAGTAAAACCGCCAAAACAATGTATTTTGTACCATTTCCCTCTAAGAGTAACACTGCTCATGGGAAATTGTTTACATAAATAAATAAATGAACCGTCACTAAAAACACTCATGACACACGCAATTCAAGAATTCAAGTTTCTTTCAGTTCTACTGCCATGAACAACGACGACGCAGTAACGGAAACAATAAATAACGTATTTTCTAAACGTTTGAAACAAAGAAGATGTTCTGATTCAACTCGCTTCCAAGCATGCGAAGCGGCAAACCTAATCTAACTCCGATGCCACCTGTCGGTGGAATTTTGAACTATCTGAAGCGCGGAGCAAGCGGCCACATGCAACTTCCCGTTTGTGTCATATTGTACTGACGCTAATTAAACAAATTATACAGTCAGTAGGAATGTCAATAAGATCATAAAGTAATATTTTTAAGTGCATTAAATACAGAGAGGTCGATTTCATCTCATTTATTTCACTAATGTTATATTCAAATAGGAAAATACACGGGACTACATGCGATGATTCGCTACCAACCATACAAACAGTAGGTAATGTAACTCTTTTAATGGTGACTTATATGTACAACGACTAGTAAATTTTTTAAAGGGTTACACCTTTATTGCTCACTTTATTCAGAATGACCTATCAGTCGACGACGGACTCGTATCGTCCTCCCCCTCCGGCAATTCTCCTGCCCCGGTGCAAGACAGGTATTTGTTTACGAATTCGCATGACATCATGCTCGGCGAACGTGCCATCGCAACACGCCCAGACCGGCGAGGTTGCTCGGGAGTGTTTAGGAGGGAAGGGGGGATATTATCTGGCATCTCGGTCTTCCTGCCTCATCGCAGATTTATTGACGGCGCGGAAGTACGCGACGTCCCCTGCACGTCGAGGAGTGGGTTCCACGACCGGTGCCGGCCATTCACAGCCGCCGGCCCAGGGTCTACATTGATGACGTCACGTGGGGGCGTGGAGTTCATTACCATACCTCGGCCCGTCCTCGCCGCGGATAACTCACATCACATCTGCTCCGCCTCCTACTTGTGACGCAACTGAAGTCTGTGATCTCTCGTGGGTTCTTTTTAGCGACAGGAAATATTTGCGAACAACTTCTTCCAACGCCTTACGTGTATACCTGCAGCTCTACTTTGTTGTCAATGATAGGTAGGGCCATGAACTTTTCGCAAAAAGAATTTGGCCCTAGTTTGTTTCAGCGCCTTACGTGCACATCTGCAGTTTTGATTCATAGTCAGTGATTGGATGTTTTGAATGTAACGTGTCTTGGGGTTCTACCTGCAAATAACATACGAGTGGTGTTGGAATAACCGTACTGTGGTTGGCACAGTCAAATAAGAGACGTCACTTCGCACAGACTCACTGCCAATAACCATGAAGCACAACAGCTGATATGCACATGAGGTATTGAAACAAAGTGGTGCAGAATCGCGAAAAGTAACGGCCTCGAATTCTTGTCAGACCAGAGACGTTTTTTTTTTTTTTTTTAAGACAAGTGAACGTTTTTTTCCACAGTCGAGGCCTAGAAGTTCCTCAAGGGACAAGTTACTGATTTGACGTGCAGCCTTCTCGTCGACAACATAGCCTCTACGAGACATTCAATGGTGACCCTATAATTTAATGGCGCAATATCAGAGATAATATTGTACACGTTTATGTTTTTTAAGGATTCTGCGCCATATTCGGCAGCGTGAAAATGAACTATAGATATAAATGAAGGACCTAATCGGATATACACGTGTGTAACTTTCTTTGAAAGGAATTATAAACTGACGCACGCTGAGCAAGTTTTCGAATAAACTTATATCGGTGGAAGTCCTGTACATATATCAAAAATTCATTCTTACAGTTTTAAGACTTATATGTCATCGTTTTTATATTAATTTTTCTGGTGCACTACACCAAACCTATTTTTAGATTTTCGTCCCTGAAATATCACATATTTTGTGGACAAAATAAACCAAAATAAAACAAAATAATTTTTTTCTAGCAAACGGTACATTATTAGAGGTACGTCAATTTCGCAAATACATTCCAGGTCAGGTTGAACGCCAAAAATATATACTTCATAATCACGTGTGTGATTAGCTGGCGGCTGTCACGAAACGTATTTGACTACTGCAAGCCAGTTGTAAATAAGGAAATGATTCATAGAGCTATCGCTTGTAATGTTGTAAGCCAATGAATAATCGACTGTATCCAGAGCGTGTACAGGACTGAGCAATCTGGGCTCCTGAAAGATGAATCCACGAAATTGACGTACCTCTATACATTATAAAAAAAACGTACTGGCAAAATTGTGTATCGTATAACTGTAAACAGTCTCAATTTTTTAAAAAAGTTTTTGGTTAAAAAATATTTTAGTTATTTGCAATTGTTTGAAATTAATAAAGAGACCGCCTAACGCGCGCTTCAAATCTATTATAACGTGCGGGGGAACAATTTTTTTAACGAATATGTTCCTCCTATGCTTATTGTGTCAAATGAACGAAAAGAAAACAAGCTTAAAACAAAGTCTGAATGCCATTGTTAAGAAATCATACTAATGAAAAGCACAGTTTCTAAGTCTTCCAATATAACGGTTCTTTCCAGACTGTCGTAGTTCAAAGTTTTCTAACCGAATGTATGGTCCCATTGTATAAATATATCGGCGGGAATCGTGCACGCTACTTTAGTGTTAGGCTCTTTGATGCGCGCTTTAAGGTCGCCCTTATAGTTCCGTCTCTTCTAAGCCTCTAACGCGCAGGTAGGCGGTGAAAGGACGCTGCCTACCTCGGAGCCTTGGCGAGAGCAAGAATAGGTATTTGCATGTTAATTAATTCGTCGTGAAGCTCAGTACCTGTAGAAGCTTCATGGTTAGAAATGATGTTTTATCGCAGGAAAACTTGACTGTTTGCTGGATTTCAACACACGTTCAGCTTGCCAGAATATTATTGGTAGAGATGATAGTATATCGCGAAAATTGTTTGTGCCAACATGTCCTTGACAACATTGTGGTTTCTTGTGGCATGTATGATTGGGTGATATACTCCGTAGCTGTCTGCAGACCAATAATAGGCATCAAATATTACAATAGCTTGATTCTTATTGGCTTAGTCAAATAGGACAACAGCTCCATGTACAAGCGAAAGCCAGTAATCTTCTGGTAAGCTGAACGTACGTTGAAACCCAACAAACAGTCAAATTTTCCCGCGATAAACCATCATGGCTTTAACTTATACTTGGAGTTGTTGCCCTATTTGACTGAGCCAATAAGAATCCCGATATCGCAGTACTGTATTTTGATGTATGTTATTGGTCTGCAGACAGCTACGTTATGTCAGATGTATATCACCGAATTATACGTCACAAGAAACTACAGTGTTTTCAAGGGTGTGTTAGCACAAAACATTTTCGCGATATACCATCATCTCTATACATGGAATGACGCCACAGACTTTTATATTTCTCACAGTGAGGCCTACATTGCTTCAGAATCATGTAGGATGTTCACCCGTCCCCCTCTATCCTTCAGTATTTTGAAAACCAAGCATGATGGCGCATTGGTAAACCTTCGGACTCGTATTAGTGAGGACTCGGGTTCGCTTTCTTGTTCCAACATCCTGATTTCCGTTTTCTTTTAACGTTTCTGAATTCACTACTCGCTAATGCTGTGAAAGTTTCTTGGTACGAGCCATTGCCGCTTCCCTTCTTACTCCTAATCCACTGGTTCTGTCTCTTACGTCCTCACTGCCGACGAGACTTGAACTTGAAAAATTCATTGCGCAATTCTAGCAACGTCTTCCGTTAATTGTACTTGTGGGATAGTTTACAGTCAGCAGCCTTGTTTGGTTGGGGACAACGTCCGCCACGTTTTTACATGTGAAATTTGAGAGCTAACACGACGGGAATCGAACTAGTTAAAGGAAACCAGTGTTCTAAACATTACTAGAAAATTAATAACATCACTCATAAACATTATAGCCATCCACCAGTGTGTTACACACATTTAATTCAAAATATTTCATGTCTGAAGGTTACGTAACTCACTCTTTCTCTAACTCTATCTATCTTTATATTTCTCGCTTCCTCTCTCTTTCTCACTTTTCTCTCTTTCTCTCTCTCTTTATCTTATTTTCTCTATCTTTTTGTCTCTCTTTCTCTAGTTTTCTCTCATACGCCCTCTTTCTAATTTTACTTTCTTTACGCTCTCTTTCTCCTTCTCTTTTTCTCTCTTTCTCTCTCGTTATATTTCTGTCTCTTTTGGACTCTCTTGATCTCTCTCTTTCTCTCTCTTCCACTAGTTTTGTTTCTTTTTCTCCATTTTCTCTCTCGTTTTCCCTAATTTTTTCTCCATTTCTCCCTCTCACTTCTTTCTACAATCTTCGTCACTTACGGTGCTCACCTGGCTCATGAACGCTGTTGTAGTGTGTCCCGTGTTCTTGTTTATTCAAAAAGTGCTAATTTGTACCCAAAATGTTTTATGCATTACAAAGAAAACACTTCAAACTGTTCTTCTGTATTTGTAGAAACACAGCACGCCTATGAATATCAAACAAAAATTATTTTGGGACCTCTCAAATCTTAGTAAAAATAATAATTTACAGACTTTTCTCTTTAGAAAAATGTCATCTTTATTCGCGATAAAAACCAGAGAATGGTTCGTTATTTGTCAAACTTTACTCATACCGCCCACAAATGAAATGTTGCTATCGTTCAAATTACAGCAAGAAAAGACTACGACGAAAACACTGTACACTAATTTAGTGCACAAGAACGTATTAATTTTTAACTTGAGCACCAGTCTCGCCTGTATCGGTTACGTTTTTTATTGCTTCCAGTTAATAACAATACGTTGCTCAATGACTTTCCTTAATATGTAGACATCGTTTGAAGGTCATCAATAACCAGCTACATTGGACAAGTGTAAACAGTTAGAAATAAATTAAAAAAAAAAACATAATTGAGTGTACATTGACCACCTCACATTAATTGCTTGGGCAGTTACAAATAAACATTTACAAGCTAGTCATCCTCGGAAATTATGGCTCGGAATCGTACTTATACTCTTTAGAGGAGATATCGCAATTTTTTTTTTCAGTACGTCGTAGCGTAGTATTTGCGAAAAAATATTACAGTCATTTGTAACGTGGCGTGTGAAGGAATTCAGCTTGTCGTGGCTTGTAATGTCTGACACGGGCAGTAACATGCAATGTGGACTTTAATAGTTGTTCTTGGTTGGATTGGAGCGGCTTGCCTCGACCTATGGTATTTGCGTTGTACAGGTTTTATTGTAAAGGGCACCCACATGTCAGGTTTGTCGTCAGCGAAGTTAAGATATGTCTTTAGCAAGATGTTTTCTGTAAAGCCAATGTATGCGCATATGTACACATATTTCCGTAAATATCTGTTCTGGGTATTAAATAGTTTCTTTCCTGAAAATGTGAAAAAGAAAACTATTAACAACTATTCTGGGGAGATTTAGTTTCTTTCCAGGAAATAAAAAACTATTATCTGCAGACGCTACATTTTACTGTAACCCTATCGTGTGCCATAAGAGAAAGAAAAAAAAGTAAAGAAAATGGCGTTTTTGTGGAGTTTGCTTTCAGTCCCTTGATGCAAACGAGAAAAATACATCCCGGCTTCTGTAGTTCCGTCCTTTGGCTTTTGACACGTGCAATAATAATATACTGTTACATCTCTAATATGCGTGTTATTGGACTGCATACATCGCAGTCGGCCGTGGGTTGTAAGGTCGACTATCACTGGCATATCACTTGCCTCGTCGCCTGTATCGCCAAAGGCACTCAACTGACGTTCGTCTTCCCGGTGAGAACTTCTCGTAAGTTACCACACAATCAGTTAAAACCAAAACGTTAAATCGCTATTGAATATTCCGTCAGTAATTTAGTTACGGATCTCATAAATTTGCTAAAGGATATTTCGTATGGTATTTTTTTTTAAAAAAATTGGTATGTTGCCATCAATGTAATAAAAATTTGTGTGGTTTAAAGTTTAATTACAGTTCAGCCTATCGAACGAATATCCTGACGAATAATATCTACAGCATTGCAGCTAGGATAAATTTTTGTTTCGTGACTTCTGTGTGCAGATATTGCAAGTAACTCTCGGCCAGTTTGTTTATTTTATAGTACTTGCATGCTACAGCGAACAAAGTATTCAACCAGTCAGTAGTACTGTGTTCTAATTAGCATTATGTTCAACTGTCATTTCCGCCAGATTCTTTCTGTAACATCTTAAGACTTGAATTAAAAATTAAAAAAAAAAAAAACAGATTCACGTGATACTTAATTTAAAATCGATCAGACCATTAAAATTACTCACATTCCCTTAAAAAAAAGTAGAAAAGAGCTGATGATCTTTAAACAGCTGAACAGATTTTCTTGAATCATAACTAGAGCCCGGAAAAATTCGCGGGTTCACTGACCAGTATACGGCTAGCCTCCAAGAATGTATGTTTTCTCAAGCAGACAGCAGCTGCTCATTAGCTGCTCGCTTCCACGGTCAAATAGGCACGTGATTAGTTACATTTTTGTTATTGGCTCATCGACTTACAGAAGGTGTCAAATAAGTTAAGGGCCAATTGCGAAAGTGACATGAACGTGCAGTTGCTGGAATTATAGCTTGTGTCGCAAAGAAAACGCGAATTTTTCAGGGCCCTAATCATAGCTAAGAACACTCTCGGTCAAGTCAGCTTTCAAACAAAAAAAAAAATCCGCATAAAATTAGGTCCATTCGCTAAGAATCTACGATGCCACAGACAGACACACAGATACACAGACAGACGCGTCAAACCTACAACACCCCATTTTTGCGTCGGGGGATAGGAATAATGAAGATGGATTTTGTACGGCCACTAATAAAATAACATGACAGATACATTGTATTTAATCTACATACCATAAGAAATACACTGACATGATCTTGATGCAGCAAAACGTTTGTCAGATAATTGTGGGTAGTGTGATTACTTATTACTGCTCCTCTTATAGAAAATCGTGCGTGTATGCGATTTTTTTTTGTTAAAATATGTTTTCGTGCCAAGTACACAAATTTGGCGACTAATGTTCTACAAGTCTTATACATCTTCCAATGTTCTTTATGTTATACTACCGCAGAATAGGGATAGATTTAGGGCACGGGGCCCGGACCCCCCTTTTGACCTTTCGTGTATAGGAAATGTCTTAAATAACACAATTTTGCACCTTAAAAACTAAATTTTTCCAGGGGAGGACCCTCGGACCCCCTCTTCTTCGACTAAGGGTGTGGACATACCTACTTTTTAGAGACCTCCCCCCCCTCCAAAAAAAACCTACAGCTGAATCCGCCACTGCCGCAGGGGTAGAGTTTAAAGAGATAAGAAACAAATACAATTAATATAATTTAATACAGGCACTTCATGTACCAACATACTTCAGCGGCTTTCAAACTATTCCACCCCAAACATACTTACTTGATGGACAAAGCGTAGAGTGTCCAATGTATGGTGCTCGAGCCACATAAGTACAGTACTGTAGTATAGATATTAATGGTAAAGTGGGAATTTTGAGAGAATTTGTCATTCAATATATATTAAAAATAAAAACGTCTGGGTATCGCACCCCGGATGCATCATTATACTCTGTCAACTCTAAGGTTGCAGCAGAAATAAAAATTGATAACGAAATAAATTAAAGCAATTAAATTATATCTTGATTGTTCACATTGTGATTGTGCCGTAACACAGTTACCATGTATTCATCAATATTTCAAATTAATTGTACGCTGCGTAAAAATGTTATTCTCATTCTCTTGAATGAATTAGTTGCAACCTTAGAATGGATAGGGTAGTACTGGGTGCTTGTAGGCATCTGCTTGTCCAGGAGGAATACATGAAGCCTTACAGTAGAGAGGCGCCTGAATGAGATGGGCGGGGGAAACGGGAGGAAAACCCCGAGAAAACCCGCCGACCAGCGGCATCGACCGACACTATTCCAACTTGCGAAAATCCAGGGACCGACCCCGCCGGGAATCGAGCATGGCTCTCCCTTGGTGGCAGGCGAGTGCTACCTCACAATGTCTTGAGTACGGTGGAATCTGTGTGCACACTCTGCTATGTTTACATTAAGTTACGAAAAGATACAACCTTGCTGAAAACATAAAAACGGAACCAGATCTTCAGAAGTGCTAACTTGAGCGTGAATAGTCTATGTAAGTGCAGGGTAAACTCGCTGTCCTTCACCTTGCCTCTTTTCCAACATCATCAGCACAGTCCTTCCTGCACGGAGTTCTGCATTTATTTCCTCTGATTTTTTTTCTTAAGAATGGGATTACTGAATTATTTATGCGTCCTGTTCGTGTCGCTTCGAAATGCAGCATGCTTCCGGAGCGGCGAATGTAAAGCCATTGAGTTGTACGTATAATTGAATGAAAAGAAAACGGTATATGGACGTGATGTCCCTTCCTGTTTACTGTGATAAACAAAGCGAGGTGAGGCGAAACAACATGTTGCACCGGACGCACTTGACTTTTCTTGTGACCGTAAAATGTTGGTTTCATGTCTCGTGTTGCTCTTTTATATCTTCGGTTCAGAAACGAAAATATTCAGCACAGGGAAGAGAGAAAATATTTCTGTAGAAATAAAAATGTGGATAAAAATGTATTAATTATTTTGGAGTGGTCTTTGGGTTGAGATGGTTTCTTCTCCGGTCTACCCCTCTTGGCCACATAGCTAGTGCAGAAGGCCATCACTGCAGAGGGCACTGGTGTCATGTGTGGTGTGGCGTGCTCTATACTCTGTCCACTCTAAGGTTGTAGCAGAAATAATAATTGCTAACGAAATAAATCTAAGCAATTTAATTATATCTTGATTCCTCACTCTAAATCTGAATTAGTGCATATTCACCGATTCACGCCGATGGATGGAGCAGTTTCAACAAATTGAATCAGAAACCACTGTGAAATCGGTCACTATTCACTGATTCCGATAAAGAGTGCCAACACTCCACAATTTAATTACTGAATGTCCACAGCATGAAAACACTCACTGACTGCCGCGCTACCTGGTCACATGTACAACTGGCCACTCGCTGGAGCAGCAATCAATGGACGACTTGAAGTACACGCCCCCTGACGTCACCGCAGGGGAAAAGTACTGTGGGAAACAAAGCTTGTTTACAAACATGCTGGTTTGTTAGTTGGTAATTGCAGAAAGCACAAATGTTGCGCATTCATAGATTTGCACACAAGGATAAAAACAATTAGTTTCAATTTCATGGTTAAGATACGCAAATACAATGAGATTAGTGTTTACCTGAAAAAAAGGCAAATTCCAAACAAATAATCAATTTTCTTGACGTACATCTCATTCGGGACATGTGAAGCCAAACAGCTAAATGAAGGTTATGTTCGGCTGCGGTATCCATGGAGATAGGAATTGTTTCCCACACCTGACTGAAGCTCCGCCTCTTTTCAAGTCGTCCATTACAAGTATCTGAGGACAGAGTGTACACAGGACTGTTAAGTACAGCTAGCTGGTCCTTGAACCCGCAATTATTGATAGATAGAGCCCGGAAAAATTCGCGGGTTTCCTCGGGAATCTTCCGTTCCCCGCCCTTCCATTCCGGTGTTGCTCCATACTCACCTCATGTCACTCCTCACGAGCGCTGGAGACCTCTATGTTAAGCGCTGACCAAAAAAAATCGCTCACTCTCTCCTATCCCCGTCTCATTTCCTCATCACTCGCCAATACTCCTTCAAGCACAGAGGCAGGCCGCCGATCTGCACGGACGTGCCTCGCACACGGCGCCACTTTCTGCGATGACGCACCGCCGATGTCCGTTCCCACACTCTCCAAGGAGTCATGACCGAGATCCGTACATCAGCTTCACCGTGCGAACAGCCTACCAATATCCCTGCCTCCCTCCAGCACTCCCCAAGTAGCGTCTAGAGAGAGACCGTACTACAAGTCGACAAGAATCTGCGCATGCACTACTCCTCCCTGCACCTCAGGAGGAGTTGCAGAATCGTAATATATTAACAGAGATTACACTTATAGATGAAGTTTTATCACGGAGAAACTTGACTGTTGCTGGATTTCAACGTACGTTCAGCCAACCATAATTAGAGTCCCGGATATATCGCGGGTTCAAGGACCATCAGGCTAGACTCCAAAGTACTGTACACACATTATATTCAGCAACTTGTACATTGGCTGCTTCTCCAGTGAGTGGACAGTTAAACATTCGACGATATAGCACCGGAGTCCATGGGTGTTTTTATGCACGTCCGCCATTGGTTCGTTGTCCTCAAGGTCACGTTTAATAAACAATAACCCGATCGAAAATATTTACAACATATACATGACTTAGAAATCCAACCTCTCCTGTGTTGAATCCGCGATATTTCCAGGACTGTAACTATAAGATTACTGGCTTTCGCGTGTACCTGGTGGTGTTACCCTATTTGACTGAACAAATAAGAATCTCGCTCTTGTAATATTTTATGCCTGTGAATGGTCTTCAGGCAGCTACGGAATGTCAGACGTAAATTATCCAGTCATACGTGCCGCGAGAAACTACAGTGTTTTCAAGGTTAGGTTGGCACAAACAATTGTCGCTGTATCTGATTATAATATATCGCTGGATAACTTGACTGTTTGCTGGGTTTCGTAGTACATTCAGCCTACCACAAGATTTCTGCCATTCGCTTGTAGTTAGAGTTGTTGCCGTATTTGACTGAGCCAATAAGAATCCCACTGTTGTAATATCTTATGCCTGTTATTGTTCTGCGGACAGCTACGTTGTGTTAGTCTTGTATCTCCTAGTCACACACGTTGCAAGGAACTCTAGCGTTTTTACGGGTATGGCATAAAAATTTTTCGCGATGTGCCGTCATCTTTACTTATTAGTACATGCGCAATTATTTCGCAGATTGAGCGTCCGAAACGTGTACCACTTTGCTACTTCACTTGTGTGATTAGACGACAGTTGTTTTGATAACTGCAAGCTAGTGGGAATATCACATGCTACCCACTTGTTAGGTTATAACTTATAAGCCTATTAATAGAGACCTGAGTGAGTGAGTGAGAGAGATTTTGATCAGCGCTTAACAGCGAGGTATTTAGCGCTTGTTAGGGGTGACATGATGTGAGTATGGAGCAGCGCCGGAATGAATGGGCGGGGGGAAACGGGAGATCCCCGAGAAAACCCGCCCGACCGGCGGCATCGTCCGGCACGATTCCCACGAGCGAAAATCCGGGGACCGACCCCGCCGGGAATTTAACCCGGATCGCCTTAGTGGGAGGCGAGAGGTCTGACCCCTCGGCCACCGCGGCCCCCTATAAAGACCTGAAAAATTCGCGTTTTCATTTCGGCACAAGCTAGAATTCCAACAACTGTATAATAGTGTCTTTTTCGCAATTGGCCTTTGACTAATCTGACACATCTTAGAAGTATCTGAGCCAATAATGGAATTGTAACTTATACAGACCTATATCACTTTTACAACAAGCAGCTAATGAGCATCTGTTCTGTAATTCAGTTCACAAATATTCTTGCAGGCTGGCTTACAGGTCAGTGAACCCGCGAATTTTCACCGTCTCTACATGTGAATTACTGACTGTGGCCAATGCATCTATAGGATTGTGAAGTTTACGCCGTCAGACGAATCCGCGAATTTCTTGTGCCTATTTTTCCTAACCTAAAAAAAAACTGATTTACTCAGATAAATTCCTCCCCTCCCCCCGTACAGACTTATGTTTACCTTCCCCCAATAAAAAAAGTCAGACCTGGCATGAAGTTGTATTCTCTCAGAATATGGACACATGTGGTTTTATATAAAAAAAACACCCATATGTTTATAACAGTGTTTTCAAAACTCGCTATAAATAGTTTCAAGCCGTCCATCCCGAGCCCCCCTCCCTTTTCCTTCCTTTCACCTATATAGGCAGGTCTTCGCTTCAGGGCGCAGCATTTTCCTTTTATATTAAACTACCTCTAAATAACAAACTTAATTAATTTAAATTAGATAGTTGCAGGAAGGGGAGAGGCCTGCAGTGTACAGCATGCTTTGTAGTACGAGCCTTCTTTTAGGAGCTACTCTGCCCACATACATCCAGGTCCAGGTCCGTCAAGCGCCAAGCTGAACTGGATCTGTTTCCGGCCGGCCGTGTGCTCGCAGCGACGTGTGATTTGTGTCTGGATCTAACGACGTCCTGGACCCGGCACTGCGTCCTATCGTAGGTCTTGTTCGTACAGTGAATATAAGATACAACGATAATAGGCCTCTGCGCATGTGGCAAATATATCACCTTATACTTAGAGAGGATGATATATCGCGAAAATGTTTTGTGCCGACATACCTTTGAAAACACTGTAGTTAATTACAACAGCACAAATGATTTGGTGATGTAACTACGTGTGACTCAACGTAGCTGTCTGCAAACCAGTAATAGGCATCAAATATTACAACAGCGGGATTCTTATTGGATCAGCCAAATAGGGCAACAGCTCCACATAAAAGCGAAAGCCAGTGATATTCTGGCTAGCTGAACGTGCGTTGAAACCCAGCCAACAGTCAAGTTTTCACGCGATAAATCATCCTCTATACTTATATAAGATGACGTCAGAGCGGTATGCTGAGCTTCGGCCATTAACAGGTTATTAAAAAAAACTGGTCATCACATGTATGCAGTACTGTATGTCTACTTAAGAATAGTATTTACAGAGCGTTACATGGGTAGACCCATTTCAAGTTCTCCACTCCTGATTATAACTAGAGATGATGGTATATCGGGAAAATGTTGTGTGCCAACATACCCTTTAAAACACTGTAGTTTCTTGCAACACAGCGTAACTGTCTGAAGGCCAACAACACGCATAAAGTATTACAATAGCGAGAGTCTTATTGGCTCAGTCAAATAAGGCAACAACTCCAAGTACAAGCTGAAGCCAGTAACCTACTGATAAGTAGAGCCCGGAAAGATTCGCGTGTTCACTGACCAGTATACGGCTAGCCTCCAAGAATGTATGTTTTCTCAAGCCGACAGCAGCTGCTCATTAGCTGCTCGCTTCCACGGTCAAATGGGCATGCGATTAGTTACATTGTTTTTATTGGCTTAGTGACTTCCAGAAGGTGTCAAATAAGTCAAGGGCCAATTGCGAAAGTGACACGAACGTGCAGTTGCTGGAATTATAGCTTGTGTCGGAAAGAAAACGCGTATTTTTCAGGGCCCTACTGAAAAGCTGAACATGTGTTGAAACCTAGCAAATAGTCAAGTTTTTCCAAAATAAACCATCATTTCTATTTATAGCACATTTTCTAGCGGGCGAAAATGGGAGGGTTCGCGGTCTTTTTCAGGTATGTAAATCTGGCCGTAGAATCTTTTAAAAGGTACGAGCGTGTACAGTACACATTTACTTTTAATATTACGTCATAAAATGATAGGTTCACCACTGAAAGTCTCATACAGGCTTGTTGTAGGTGAGAAGACTGCAAGCCAGCTCAGTGAAATGCGTCTAAAGGCTAGGGAGAAACGCAATGCGAGTGCTGTTTCGTCCTTACCGCTTTCACACTTCTATGCCTCGAACACGCAAAATACGTTCACTCAGACACATGTCTTAACAGTTTTAGTGAAGAACATTTTAGCCAACCGCTGAAGAAAATCACTAGGCTGCCGCTTTACTTGTCTTTTTTTATAGTAACTATGGCAGATAAGGGCTTGATAGCTTCACGCAAAAATGAAGCCATTGACGCTGGAGTCGCACGATATACGTCCCAGTGGGTCTACGAATTCGGAAAGTTTCTCATAAAACAGTAAACAAATACAAACAAGCATAAACATTGGCTGCAAACAAGCCTAGTTTGACTGAAGTCAACACGCCCATAAACCGAAACAACAGAAGCTCTCATGAGGTCAACAACAAATAAAGGAAAATTAAATAAACAAATAATAAATTCGAAATACAAAACAAAATAATCTGTAAAACTCAGGACACTACGGTTATGGTAATAGAGACAATACTGGGGCAAAGACAATAAAGGACACAACACGGAATAACAACGATGACGTCACAGACAACAGACTAGACGACACAAGGATGAAGACACAAACTAACACAGCAGATTTCTAAAGACCGACTTTTCACGACGTTTCGGGAGCTGACATCTGCTCCCGTCTTCAGGTGAAGTAAAAGTGAAAACTGGAAAAAGGATTTTGCTACTGCGCAGCCCGACCATCACTCTATCCTGCCTCATTGGTTAAGGAGTATCATAAGTCATGTTGGAATGACTGGTTGATGATTTACTTTGGTTGTTTAGAAACACCTATTTAAATAATATAGCTTTAGCTCTCTGTGTAAAATATTTTATACCTACTGATACACTCACAAGTTCATAACTAGAGACCAGGAAATATGGCTGGTTCAACGACCAACCAGCTGGACTCCATAGTCCTGTGTACACTGTGTCATTAGCTACTAGTTCATTGGCTCCAGCTGCAGTGAGTAGCCAGTTGTATTTCTGGCATGGTAGCTCGAAATCAGAGAGTGTTTTCGTGAATGTCTGCTACTGGTTCACAGTCCTCAACAAATAGTTTCAGTAACAGTGATACAATTGCGAAATTAATTAACTTGTACAGAAGTTTGAAACCTAATGGGTTTCTTTCAAATGAATCTGCGAAATTTTCTTGTTTCTATTGATAACTAGAGGCCTAGAAAATACGTTATTTTTTTCCACAATCCAGGTTTCAAACAATAGCAAGTTCGTGTCACTTCTGCAGTTGGTCATTCGCGTATTTGACACATTCTAGTAGGGCGCTCAGTCAGTAATAACGAAGCATCTGAATGCAGACCCAATCATGTATTATGACTTATGTCAGCAAGCATCCAATGAGCAGCTACTGTCTACTTGAGCACATAGATAGACTGCTCTTGGAGGCTAGCCTACAGTTCAGTGACCCCGCGTATTTTTCCTGCCTCTCGTCATAACATCTGATCAGTAGGAACTACGAAGTAATTACTCAAATATTATTTGTATACCAGAATTAGACAGTCATCATTAAAGACACTAATTTTATTGCGAAAATAATTTTGACCAAGTTGTTGCTTTGCGTTCCGTGGCCAGTGAAAAGATGTCTAGGGTTCTATTCCCAGACGAATAGGGTGTCGCAGTTAACCATGCTCTGATGCTCTGATTGGCACAGCCAAATGAAATACGGCTCTCCACAAATACACACAGCCAACAACCATAAAGTAGACCTGCAGATGTAGACGTCATGCATTGGAACCAAGTGATGCAAAATTATAAGCAGAGCTGCAGATTAGCACATAAGTGATTAGAACAAGTAGGTACGAAATTCTTTCCAACGATAATGAGTGGATATAGTCATAGGGCGTATACATAAATTGATGACTTCATCAGAGTTGCAACCCTCTAATAGGAAAGTTTTGGTGAATATAATATATGTTTTGTGTATGGAAAATCCGACACAAAAGCGAGACCCCACATTATTTTTTTAAAGCGTAAACGGGAGAGAGTTTCGGGGAATCGTCCTGTAACTTCGTTATAACTGGTTTTAAATACATACTCTGATTTTGTCTAGACAAAATACAGCATGATTGTAGCTAACTAATTATTTAAAGAAATTTTATTTTAATTCATACGTTAACTAACATCTTTAGACTGTTCGTCTCAAAAAGTTACATTACATAGTAAAACCGATTTGCAACGAAGTTATAGAGCGATTTTACGTTATCGGTTCTGTCTGGGTTTTAGAAAATAATTCTCTCAAGAGCCGAGAATCTCGTAGTGGTGTCCTTAATAACCTCGCTGTCAACGAGACGTAAATCCCAGTAAAAAGTAAAGATGTATTCTTTGAGCAGTCGCGAAGTCCTGGTTCAGTGTTCGTGTTGGCGACGAAGAAGCCGGGCTACGGAAGCGCTAAATCTTTATGCCCACATATAGGGGCGTGGCAGGCGAGTAGCAGTCCAATCACACAAGTGGAACAAACGCATCATCTAGTGACGGCGTGCCGGCAGATTATAACGCGGAATGATGGGGTTTCAGCTGATGACTGTTGTTTGCCACCTGTGTTATGGCCGCCGGCGACGACGCTCATGTGTGCGTCGCGACCGCGGCCCGTTGTGCGCGCGGGAGAAAATAAAACACTGCTGTCGGACCCGTGTGAAGTCCCGTCCGAGCTACGCATGTCCGTCGACTGCCGTTGTACAGCTGAGATACCAAGTCCAGATTC
Source organism: Medauroidea extradentata (assembly GCA_003012365.1). NCBI lineage: Eukaryota > Metazoa > Arthropoda > Insecta > Phasmatodea > Phasmatidae > Medauroidea > Medauroidea extradentata. The sequence goes on from PNEQ01009548.1 coordinate 18,936, forward strand.
TGACAGTTCTCTGCCCAGAAATGTGGTCGTGAACCTGTTTTATAGGTAGAGGCACGAGTATTTCGCGTATTCATCTGGCAACAGCCTAGACTTCTCAGACCTATACACACACTGGTCAAAGTCAAATATCCATTGGCTTGTAACCGTAACACGTGTTACCACCATGACTTGTTTCCTTATTTATCACTGGCTTGCAGTCGTCAAAGATGTGTCGAAACAGGTGTCGTCTAATCACAGGAGTACTGAAGTATACATTATTGGCATTCAACCTGACCTAGAATCAATACGTGAAATAATCCTGCCTCTATTTATAGGCAATCGCAGGTCCTTTCTGAAGACCGGCCAATTTCGCATTATTTTCTGACTGCACACTAGACTATGCTCCTTGAATACTTTTAAAAATGCAGCATTCTTATTACAAACATAACTTTGAGGCCATTCATTTATTCAGACTGCTGTAATTCCAAATACACCTCGCGGATCTGATTCGTAAGACACAATTCTAAACCTGCGGAGGTATTCATAAAAAAATCACTCGAAAAAAATATTTTCATACATTTTTTCCTACGTTCGTAGGAATAGTCTCTTCTTCTCAACGCAGAAAATTGTTTTCATCTGAAAGCGACGATTTTTCATATGATTTAATATCTCTCGTGCCACAGCTATGAGGTGGGCAGCGCCTTTATCCTGCCTGAAGCAAACATAGTATTTTCCTGTTACTCATGCCGTGTGATTGGAAGATTAATTATTCGCTTCTTGCATTACTGGCAGAACAGAGTATCTGCACCTGCCAGTCACAACTTAGAATAGCGTACAGTCATTGCTAAGCGCCGATTTTCTTGGTACACGTCCACTCTTCGTCAATTTTATATATATATAATATATATATAAACACGTATATATGTGTATGTTAGAGAGAGAAAAAGAGAGCGTGTGTATGTGTGTGTGTTCTGCCCAGAAACGACGGAATAAGCACAACAGTTGAGAGTCCTGGCCTAGATTGGAGATTGCATGTTAGCGGCAAAATTTTGTACGATGACATCTTACGTGCATAATGTGGCAACATAGCTTCCCAGGTATCTTACTTATATTACTGCCACTGTTCTATCACATTACGGGCAGACCAAATGTGATTCTAAATTTACCTGATGTAATCATACTTCAAATAATTCCTGGACGTTGAGCGCAAGAAGAAAATTAGCCCGTGCTATGTTGCTACGTTGTGTGCGAGGAAAATTTGCAACATTTTGCCACCTACATTTTCTTCTCCAATTTAGTCCTTTATTCACGTGGTGTGAATATTATACGACTGTGTCTGGGTACTACGTATGAACGTATGTGAATGCTTGTTTGAGGTATTCTTCGAGCTAAAGAACATCTCTTAACTGAGGAACCAAATTTCGTAGAATAAATCCTTTCACTTGGCGACTTCCATAATATGCGTGATGCAATGAAGATGTTGAGAGAGGCGACGTGGCAACGCCGCTGCGGGACGCATAGGTAGACGTGGGGGTGACGCCCTGGGTGCGCGCTAAGTGCGTGCCCATGTTTGGTCTGACGGCTAAGAATAGCTGCGGTCGCGTTGTTTAGTCTAGCGACAGACCGCGCGCCATTAGGCCTCAGGTGTGAGCTGCCCTCCCCTGCCCCTACGACAATAAAACACACCGTGACCCGCCACGACCTCCCTGGAGTCCTGCCCGCCCACCGTCTGCACCAGCACCTACACGAAGACTCTTGCTACAAGGCATACCGTTGTGCGCCTGTGGTCGTGGATTCAGTCTGCCTACCAGTCATATCCAATAAACATGTGTTGTGTAGACCGAGGAGTACAACTGGACAATACGTCCCTTGCCTCTTGTACACTACAGGCTTAAGACTGTACGTACCTCTACCAGTCTAATGGGTCCATAGACAACTCTCCAGTGTTGAGTATAGTCACTGCTTAGCACCGCGTGCCTGGGAACATGACCACTATACGCCACTGTTGCGAACAGACGAAGAGAGTTACCGACGAGCACCGAGGGCCAGAAAGTCGAACTGCAGGTTTTCTATTTAGCGCCCGTAGGCATCTATATCTGTTTGCCCCGGAGGATGAAATGAAATGAAGACATATACTAGAGAAGCGCTTGAATGAGATCTTCGGGGGAATGAAGATCCCCGGAAAAACCTAACGACCAGCGACATCGTCCCGCACGATTCCCATTTGCGAAAATAGGGGCTCGACTCCGCCAGGGATCATTCGACCTTTTTGCTCCTTAAATTAACATTAGATGTCCACTATACCATATGTATTGTCAAATTTTGTCTTCCAGTGTGACAGACCGTACATAACTTGAACAGGAATTGCCCAAATAGTTGCAAACGTTTGCTGAAGATACGCGAAGCAGAGTGTTCCAATCCTCAACCTTGCATTCTTTCTCAAATCTGGTTCGTAGTACCTTTCCCCTCACCCTGCCTCCCAACATGTGACTTGCGAACCTTGGATGGTGTTTTCTTCTCGGTTTTCTTCCAGCGACCACTCGCGTTCCACCTCACGTCATTCCTCCAGGCTTTTACGAGCACCCGTGTAGTAGCGAGGCGCGAATAAAATAACCTCGGGCAAACATTTGTTATCCTCGGGTATGTACCGTGGAATCAAGTGTACGCCGTATAATTCAAATCTCCTTTTCCCCTCTGGCACTTATTTTCTTCTTTCTCTATCTCCCTCTCTCATCCGCACCTACCTGTCTTCCTCACTTCTGAGTCAGGTACCCCCTCCCCCTTCAACTTTCTTGTTTCTCATGCCGAGCTTCTGCAGCCGATGCAGCGGGGCTAGTCGGAACGAATTTCTCACACAAGAAACACGGATCAGATTTTTCCCATCCTATAAAACTGATTGTAATATTACTGCTGCATGTGGCTGCAACGAATCCTTTCTTTACCCGTGTGTGCAGGGTAGGTGCTTCGTGAGGTTTTCTGTCTGCTCCATTTGATAAAGTGGACCACAACTGTTAAGTGAAGCTCGGGAAATTTCCCGAAAAGCGAGAAATGTTGCTGTTTTGAAGTGAAATGGGAAAATTCTATTGAAAACGGGAAACTTCTAATCTAAGAATTTGTGATTTATTCTTGTGGAAAAAATTGTATCAGTTGTGCATACGAATTGACGTTTGAGCATTCTGAGGTACGTTCTTTGCGTGTGTGTATGTGTGTGTGTTTGATGCTGCTTTGAGACTGTGCTACTGCTTATAGTGATGGTGAATTTTCGCGAATTCAAGTACCTGCATGTTAGAATCAAATATGCTATGCATACTCAAGTCCCAACCATTTGTCAACTAGCTGCAACTCAGTGGAACACCAGACAATGAACGAATAGACAGGGCTTGAGTATGCATAAGATATTTTATGCTAACATGCAGGTACTTGAATTCGCGAAATTTCACCATCTCTATTTAAAAGTAATTTTGAACCGTTTATTAGCAAAGCGGGAAATTGTTCTCAGAATGAGATTTTTTTGTTGGGAGTTACTGAGTCTGAACCTCACACTGTTGAAGATGGACCTAATTTCATTGTTAGGCCAACTAGACAATGATATGGTGCTGGGATATGACCCTCGTGTCCTAGGGCCGTTGCATGAGTTGCGAGAACTCCTGACATTTAAATATGCCAAGTCCTCGACTTATTTAAATAATGCCAGCATATTGAAACCATGCTTTCATCATCATCCAAATTTTCTCTGTGTTCTGGCAGGATTAACTGAAATTTGTTATGGTTCAAAATTATGTGTGTGTTGGCTATTAAATGATGCGTTTTCGATGCAACAGACAACTACAGTCCATCCGAGTTAACTCATTTGATTTTAGTAGACGCCTTTAGGTTGCTAGGCTATGCACGCACTTTGCCTCAAGTACGTTTAGATGAAGAGTTTGCTTGTCCATTATGGCATTGCCGAGGAGGAGTTTAGGGGTATTAAGGCTGATTCACAACAACTCTTAACGTACGTACGAACACATGTATGTACGTTAAGTATTATATTTTGTATTCACAACAATATTTAATCTAGTCATGCACGGAAATAGTTTATGTCATAGCAAAATGTCGATACCAGATTATCGTACTTTATTTTTGTTTTTCAAAACGAATTAAATAATTTATGACTACATGATAAATTATTTCTCAATATTAAATAATATTTAATGAATCTTACGTTTGTACATGCTGCGTTCACAACCACCACTTAGTGTACGTACGTACGAAGTAGAAAGTTGATAAACTCTATTACATACGTACGCGCGTACGCTACGAGGTGGTTGTGAAGCCAGCTTAAAACGGGCATTGATCACTGCATGTCCTTACGTAGGAGAAAAAAAAAAGATGACGGTAAAATTTTACACTGTACTGGACATAGAATCTTACAGTTTCATCGATTGGCGGGGGTACACAGCGAAAAACAAGTTTGGTTAATTTCATATACATGAAATGGAAGAAATTATCCTGTACGAGGTCTGGGAATTTTGCCATACCATATAGTATCCTTGCCATACGAAGTCAGCTACTTTTTCACGTATTTTAATGGGGTACGTACAGGTGGTTCAGGATAAAGTAAGCACTTTAGAAATCGTAGTTACCTTTTTTCCTGCCACCTTTTAACATAAACAAATGCACCTAAGTAAATGTAAAATGTAGTGATTGAATTGTACTCAAAAATTAATGTCTGACGTCACAATAAATAATATTTTTAAATTAATTATTTAGACAAGGCGGTCGCCAAAAGTGCTCCTTATCGCGAATGATCTATACCATAGATATATGGGAACTTTTTTCTATACATGGACGGTCTCAGCAGTTCTTTACGCATGTACAGCACAGAACCAAACACTTTCTCACACTGTAGTGTATTCACGGAGCAGATGCGAGTTTCACAACTCGGGAGATTTGTTACATGAACGTCCTTAATGACGCATCTCTCGGTCAGAAAGAGATCCTGGAGAACGCATGTGGACGAGCTGAGATTAACGCCGCCTCTCGTCCATCTTCATCTTCTATTCAGAGCGTTGATGCACACAGGAGTCAGTTTTTGCCGCGGGAAAGCAGCTGCAGGGAATGTAACACAGATGCACCGTGGAGCAGATAGACCTTGTAGTCGCCATTGTCGTGGTTATATTGACCGCCCAGTGACGTGGTTATTACATCCCACTGCCAACTCAGCTGCCGTCTAGGCGCGCTTCGTAATTACACTCTAAACAGACTATTTGCAAATTCATCGCACCGATGTACAGGCGCGTGAAGCTCTCCGGCTGCCCTGATAACTAATTATAAATTTTCTAACGTTGTTTGCAAAAAAAATTATAACGCTGTGAAAAAGTTTTTAAATTTACGAGAAAAAAATTAAAAATGTACCGGGCTCCTTTGTAAATATATAGGAATAGTTTTTGTTTACAAATTTTTATAAATATAATAGTAGTTTTACATCGTTATTAAAAAAAATTGCCATAGTGTAAATTTAAAATACAAAAACATTTTTACGCCGTATTTGAAGTTGTTGCCACTGCAATTATGTTGAATGAAATTTCTCCACGGTTCATATTAAACAAGCTCATTGCCTCCTATTTTTTTAGGGTCAGTGATTAATCCCGAAAAACTTGACACAAAATTTTTAATATAATATGCGGCTGTATTGCCTGGGTTAATGAGGACTCCTCATGGCCCTATCGAACGTCTGTTACGTTCCGCCTCTGGTTATTTGTCTATATAAACAATTTAACCGTTTTTAAATAATTACCGTGGTCATTCAATTGTACAACGCGCAATACTTTGTAATGCATTGAGACACCTGTCCATGCCATGGTTATGTGATGTAATAATTTAAAACTGTGTGTAGTGACACTGTCTTAGACTGCCCTGTTCGACCACGCTTGATACTCTGAACGAGTTTGAAAAACAGGAAAACATTTTTTTTTCCTCACCACATTTTCTGGTTTGGACGTCTTCTTGAATACAGAGGTTGATCAGTGAAGATTATATTGTAGGCATGTTTAAAAAAAAAACAAACTTACGTACGTTATAAATTTTGGGACGTAGCTATGTTGTGACACGACAAAACTCTAAAACATGACGCAAGTTCATTATAATAGCGTGGTATAAGTCTATACGTCTATTGTGAACATTGCCAGTAATTCATTAACGCAAGTGAGTGTGGAAAACTGTTGAATAAGCTAGAACTTGGTGCAAAACGACTAAGTCCCGAGTGCATATG
>PNEQ01009549.1:0-25166 GCA_003012365.1 Medauroidea extradentata
ATGTGGCCGTTTTGCACAAACATTTGTAATACAATTTGTACAACTTCAAAAGGACACATTTCTATAACGTCTTTGTTTATGTTCCTAGCACTTGTTGCCTTACAGCATTAAAATGAACTCTTCAAAACGCTTTATGTACTGGCCATAACTCAAAATTCGATTTTTCGCACTTGTGGCCCTATTGTATTCAATGTGCGATATGCATAATTTAAGCGGTATCGCGTAAAAAAGAACACACATGATACACTGCAACGCCATCCACTCGTCCACACGTCTGTAGCGAAGCTCACTACATGATCCAATCTGAATTTCACATACATTCGGTTAGTACATTTCGAAGTACGGCCTTCTCAAATGGCCATTTTTAGTTATGTAGTAGGGCTTAGAAACAGTGCTTTTAATGAAAATGCCGTTCAAATAATGATATTCAGCCCTTGTCCGAAACGTGTTTCTTTTTATACATTGGCACAATGAGCACATACAGAATAGTTTCGTTCAAATAACCATATTTGCGATCATATTGTAACGCATTTGAAGTGCGGAGGCATCCTTTTAACCTGTTATTCTAGTAGTTTTTGTATTTATTTTGTTACTGGTTTTACACGTTAATTCTTTTGTAATCGTTATGTTTATTGAGCGCACTGCGAAGTGTTTCTCTTAATGATTAATTCATGGTGTACACGTTATAAGTAAACCAATCATAAAATTGATAGCAAAACCAAAAATAACAATTGATTAATAAACGTGTCATCTTATAATACAAGGCATCACATTATGCTGGCGCAAGAAGTATATTCAGCTACAACCACAGTAAATGCCTTCATAGTATTATAAGATAAAGAAACAACTTATCAATCAATAAAGTGGACGTTCAAAAATTGTTGACATAATATCGGGCACGAAAGAACCACACATATATTGTTTGTAATCACCACGAACGTAAAGAGAATTAAAAAAAAAAGTAGCTACTGAAAACTCTTCAGTTACACATACAGTGAATTGTACTACCAGATTCAAACAAAGTTATTGGAAATAGTTTCGATTGTTAGCCATTTATATTTATCGTTTTGTTCCGACACTCTAGACTTCCCCCCGTAAAACTGACAGTATGAGAAACAGTCGTTTCTCATGTCAACACAAATAAATTTGAAGTTTCCTCTTACCACTGTACATATCATCATCGCAAAACACACTTTTTTGGAAAACTGTAGAGTGGAATTTCTAAACGACCTATGTGCCAAAAATATGATTTCGAGAAGGGAAAACCAGCGATGCAAGAGTATGTGTACATACGGGACATGCAATCTTTCAACGAACATAAAAATTATTAGGACAATTATAGAGAATTAGTTCTTACAGCAAGACATAGGCACTGGCACATGGTTATATTGAAGTAATTAACTAAATTCGGAGTGTTTTGGCACTTAGATAATTTAGAATTTCCACTCTACAACTGTTGTCTCTTAACTTTCTCTTCACTAACTCCTGTTTTTTTTAAATATTAGTGTTACAAAAAAAAAGAAGTACCTATCATGCTTTTTATAAATCTTAGAAGACTCTAAAACCCCTGACATTAATTTAAGCATCGTGGAAGTTATATACATATATATGTTGGTATAATTCTGAGTCAGAAAAACAAATCGGTATCTCAACAGGTATAAACGATACACAAGCATGATTAAAAACACATTTGCGTCTTCTCGAAACTGCGTAGGGTTCAATTTCTAAAACTAGTTTTATAGTTTTTTCCTAAGACTCTTAGTTGTCTCCTTAAAGCTACATACGTCCAGGACCAAATGTTGACTTTGAGTGTTAGTATGTCAGAAAGTTTATTGAATCTCTAGTCTCTTGAATAAATAAGATAGCTACGGCTTTGCCTGATTTCATTACACGAAGTAGCAATTTTTTTTATTGAATAATAAAATGCTTCCAGAAGTTAGTAAGGATCCCAACTTTTCATGCCTGAAAGTGTATCAGGAAACTATAAACTAACATGATTGAACTTAAATTGACACCAGTGCCTTACACGGGATTCGAACCCATAACCTCCCACACCGTAGACATGTGTCTCAACCATAATGTGCTATGCAAGTTCGACAGCAGTTACAAAAAGTCTACATTCGCTGTATTAATAATTTTACGATGGAAATACTTGCTTTTCGAGTGATGTGTCTCGAGAGGTTTACAAAGTTTACCTTGCCATTATTAGAGACAAATACCAGGCCATAGGTTTTGTAAATTACAGTAGAGCCGGTATTATGAAGAAAAAGTGCTACTGTAGTTAATCGTGTTAAATTATGTTCGGTATAGCCTACCGCAAAAATGGTTATTTAAGTCCACCTTCCAAGTTTGTAGCTGTGGAGTTTTAAAGCTAATAAGTGTTAAAATAATTTATTCTGAAGGGATTAGTTTTACAGATAAAAGCCTCAAAATATATTCTACATACAGCTTATGTAAGAATATTGTAAAATAAGACATTTTCGGTTTTTTTAAAATTCAGTACTTAATAATTAAAATGTTGATGTAATAGTTATACGTAAGAAAATCTATTATGCACAGATATTTTTTGAAAATTCTTTTTTATAGCAATTTTACCAAGAATATTTTTTATGAATAAGTTATGTTGTAAACTGTTATATCGAAAATTATGCACCCACGGTGACCGAGTGATCATACCACTCGCCTATCACTACGGCAATTCGGTTTCGTCTCTCGACATGGTCGATCTCCGATATTTTGCATGTGGGAAATGTGACGACGTTGCCGCTTGCCTGTGGGTTTTTCTCGGTTATCTAATGTTTCTCCCGCCCTCTCATTCCGTTGCTCCTCCACCGCAGGGCCTCATTTCTTGTCATCTTTTAGGGTATGTATAAGGCTACGGGCGTCCAGGTAGAAGTTTGCACTACAGTGTCCTCCACGAACGATAGTTGTTTATTTAGCTATCGTGAATTAAGTATTTTGTACTTATTCGTAACTGAAATTCCGTGGCTACAAATGTAGGTAGGCAGAGTTCTTCAGGCGGCCGTCTAGTCCTAACATACAAACAGAGAAAATGTCATGCTACTGTCGTTTCAAATCAACATAATTCATTGACTATTTTACTCCAGTAGTCATATCTCTACATGCCATTCAAAAAATATTAATGAACTCTATTTGAAATACATGTATATCAAACTGTTCTCATGACTCCATCCAAAATAACTGGCAGGGGTTTTCAAAGCACCACACTCGCGTGGTTAGGTTTATGTAGACCGAATGTTCAGGAGGATAATGATAGTAACCAAACCAAACATCCATAATAAAAACAAGACAAAAAGGTTAACAATAGCAGAGCATTCGCCGTCTGCAAAAAAAGTATATTTCAATAAAACCAAAGATAAAATCAACACCGACAATTACAGAACAAGAACAGTACGAGTTGCGATTGAAATCCTGAAACATCCTGGAAATATAAACCGAGATGATGGAAATAAATTAAGTAAAACCTGAGGTTCGTTTTAAAAAAAAAAACTGGAGAAATGACCTGCCAGGTTACAAACAAGTCAAGCACAGCAGCCAATCAGAAAAGTCCATCAGCGAATGGCAGCCGCAACAGAAGTGAATGGTAGTGATTGACTGAGGCACTTGGAGAACTTGCTTTGTCCTATTAGCCGACTGGACGCCTTTAATAAAAGAGCCTCATTTAACGCAGAGTTACCTTGCAATGTTCTGTGAAACGTTGGTTATTGTAATCTACCTAGCGTATCTCCTGCCTGAAATCTAGACTATCAGTAAACGTATCTAATCTGAAAATGCATGGAATAAACTTAGTGGTAGTGGAGTAGACGTTATATACTCAACCACACCAACATGCTGTAGTAGATTTATAATGATTAAAACTACATGACATGTGAAAATATACTGAAATGCAAATCCCAATATTTTGTTACATTTTGCATTATTGTACGCAGAATAAAATGAAAGGAACGGCAAAATTTGAGATAATATTTTTTTGCGTTATGCTGACAGGTGAGATAGAACAATCATCATTTGCTCGTACTCACTAACAATGTAAATTAATTATAAAACGTAGCTTCCAAAGCCTTTGCAGAAATTTTATTGAGAGAGGATTTTACCATTGTGTCGTTAACATACACTAACAATATACAACACCAGCTGTTGCTGGCGACTTAATTGGCGCAGAACTTCCTTTTAAGTTACAAAAATTAATACTTCAAGTGCATGTGTGCAATCAAAAACGTTAAAAAATAACTTCCCATTAGAACCTATAATTTTGGTCTCTTACCCTCAAGAATGTCACTTATTAGTGTAAGAAGCAGTCCATCCCGTGTCAAGTTCACTCTAGCTAATTTTAAGGTATTGTCTCTATGGTTTATTTATCGTAATCACTAAACCCACTTACAATGGGTAACTGTTAAGTTTTTCTTAGAATAATTATGTTAAAATAAAGGCTTAGAATACACTGAGATTAAGATTGAGAGTATTGACTTAACAACCTACAGTACACCGTCGCGTGTTATGAAAACAGATACTGCACATGATGGTTGGTATATAGAAATAAATACATTAAAAAAATATTACATATATATAGAGAGAGAAAGAGAGAGGGAAAGAGGGAAAAAGAGATACTGTTTTCAAAAACCCATGTTACCCTTATTCTAACTCATATAATTTGGAAGGAAGGGTCTGTGTACCTCTATCATGTGAAGTGTTGATGACCTTCGTCGCAGCAGGCTGTCGTGGCGGATACCTGGCGTGTTCTCCGGCATGCATTTTCTCACAGAGCGACTCGCACAAGAACGGAAGTGTGTATGTTCTACACGTCATAACTACAGTTGTCAAAGATAAACGTCAAGACTTGAGGTTGCATTTAGCCTCTTTATCAGTGAGAGCTTAGAAAGTAGTACACGGGCTAATATGTCAGTTCATTTGATTTCCTTAATTTATGATACGCTTCAGTGCAATTGCTGTCACTTATTCGAGCACCTTAAATGATAGTCCGTCCTCTTTTCTGTTGTATATTGTTCCCATGACTTCGGAGATGAAATATAATAACGATTATATCAAATAAAAATTCACTGTGAACTAAGTAAACAAGAAGGCATTATCTAACTGTGTAATTTGTGTCATGGTTCTTAGTAACAAAGCATTAAAACCTGCGAAGCTGGAATGCCATTCATTCTAAATACAAAACGATGAATATTCAGATTCCCAATGATTTTTCACAGATTAAAATTTTTAAAACTCCTTCATTCGGAATTAGTGGAAAACCTACAGATTGCATCAGCGAAATAAGTAACGAGAATTTGTTTTAAATACATTTAAAAAAGGCTAATTTTACATAAAACTTAATTTAGATTTTTTTTTAATTGTGTTATATGATCAATGAATGCAAGTGCTAAAGAATAAAATTTAAAGATTAACAACAGTAATCCCACCCAAGACCTTTGGCACATCACGCCAATATTATAACCACTAACACAATTTGAAAATTTGATCGATATGCTTGGCGTAGAAGTACCTTCTTGTTTTTCTTATATCGGTTGTGTGTGTTGAGTTTTGACAGGCCTTTCTTAACAATAGACTATTTATAGTGGAGTGTGAATTTTTGAGACGAGGGTAAATTCATGAGTGAAACTTAACATTACTTAGTTACAACTACCCACAACAACCGAACACAATGCAGACCTGCAGTATAGTCAATGCTGTGCATTGAAGTGTAACTAATCAAAAAATTATTCTCTAAAAAATACTAGCAAAAAATTAAAAGATAGCTTGCTTTAGAAACGGTGGTGCACTGTATTTACATGTAGACTGTTGAAATTACATTTCAGTTACTGATTTAAACTGTAATTTTTACTTTACCGAGTAAATAGTAGAATTTGTTCATAATAAATAGTGCTATATACTTATTCAACCTTTTGTCCAATCTGTATTTTTTTGCTTACCTTTTCTATCAGTTAACGTTGACAAAACAACAGATTCCCCAGTGAAAAACCCTTGCAACTTATTGAAACTCTGAAAGTTTCTCTGATTCAAATTTAGAGGGTTTAAAAACAGTCCATCAAAACTTAAGTGATCGTTCTCCTGAAACTTTGCAGGAAACATCAGAAAACTTGAAGAAAATTAAACAAGTGAAAGCTAATACAATATTAAAATAGTTATAAGTTTCTCAGTTAATTGTTAAGGCAAAAAATCCTCATTCGATTGGGAGAAAACTAGGGAAGCAATGCCTGGTAAAAGCTGTATAACAAGTTTGAAGCGAGGAGGCTACGAAGAATTTGCGAGAAATTTCACTATAAAACAACACTGTCAAGTCGCGGATTGATGACGAGTTAAATGACATACAAGACTAACTAATTTCAGTAAAATCCTCTCTATATTTCAATCTGCAGTGTGACGAAAGTACTTATATTCCTCAGTTGTGTCAGTTGCTGGTTTTGTATTTTTTTTATCTTATGATAGCACAATTAAGTAAGAGTTGTTGTTATCTCATAAGTTGAAGGCAACATTAAAAGAAAAGATGTAATCACAATAATCAGGCATTATTTTCAGAAATATAATTTAGATTAGAAGAGACTCGCTGAATTTTACACGATTGGAGCACCAGCTATGTTAGGACCGGGTTCTGGCTTAGAAACAACATTGGTGAAAGAAAAAACTTCTCTACATTGACAACTCTCTGCATCATTCATCGCCAAGTCTTAATGTGGTGTCCCTGTATTTGTACCAGATATGGTATATTTTATGGACATATATTCTGACTACTTATCACAGTAATGAACATTTTCTAGCTTTCATAATTTTTGTATAGTGGCGTGTCAAAGCAAAACTTTGCATAGAACGGTTTTATACAAGAAAGGTGAACCAACTGACTTACAGAAATAAAATAATTTACAGTGATGACCAGTGTCACATATGTATAATTTCAGTTTAATAAAATACAGTACACTGATATCGATAATGAAGATTCACTTTCCAATATCCACTCACTTCACCATCTTCCATTACTTACACGTTCCGATTTTAGTGCTGCGAAATTGTCAATCAAACTATCAAATGAAGCCATTCCTGAAAGCCTCTCTTCACTGGTTGAGTTTCGCAAGTAGTTCTTCACTCTTCTCATTACTGAAAAATAATGTTCAGAGATTGCATTAGTAGAAGGGATACACAAAAATATTCCAAGTAAAGTGTCTATGTTCAGGCGATTCGTCATGCAGTTTTATTTCTTTTAGGAACTCCTTGAAATGGACACATCCGTTAATTAATTCGCTGTCCAGATCATCGGGATATGGTTCAACACCTTTCCGAGCACATTCTCTTATATTAAAGAGCAACATCTAAGATAATTTACTAAGAAAGCCAAATCTTAAATGTAAATCTGAATATGCAGATATTCTGCATGAACGTTCCACAACTAGCTTGTCAATGGTGAACAAAAATGTGTTTATCTTGAGATCTTTCCTGCAATCAAATATTGTGTCACTATCTCTGTTGATTTCATCACATTGCAGTCTTCTCCTCTTGAATCTTTTTTATCCATTCTCATACTCTTCACACCCATATATTTTTTTCCTTCAGATTCGTAGAAGTCATATCTGTCTCGGAGCCCTTCCACATAACTTTTGAGTGAACCGTACATGAGGACTATGTCGTTCAAATTAGTTGTAATATTTTGAAGATATTTGCTCACTTTATCAAACTTCTCAAGAATATCTGTCCAAAATTTCATTAATATCCCCGTCTCCAACTTAGCAAATAATAGCACACAAACGTTCAGCCTCAGCTCGTGTTTCTGGTTTTGCACAAGGGTTGTGGCAATTTTGGTGGCAGCCATAGATATGGTAGGATCTCGACAACCCTCTCTGCATGCATCATATTGTCACGACGCTAAATTTCGATCATTTAATTTTATTTCTTCTCATCCATACTCTAAATAGGTGGTAAAGTTATTTTGGTTTGTAATTTTAAAGAGTATTCAGTATTTGGGAAGTCACTTTTAATTTAGGATCGTGGAAATCTGTAGTGTTCTCTGACAGTCTCTCATGAGTTTTTTTTAGTTCACTGTTCTTGGAAGCCTGCAGAGTTGGTTGCCACTACAGTGCTAGTAGATTCCTTTGCGGGCAGTGTCCCGGTAGTGTGTGTAGGTCGATGGCCTTGTGTTAGATTGTTGGTTGGAGAAGGGTGTGGTGATGGATGTTTCGATGTCGCCGGGCAGTCGCGCGCTGTGGGTCCTTCCGGCACTTTCGGCGTGCGGAGGCATTCCGGGGGAACTGGAGGCCTCTGTCAACACTCCCCCGCTCCCGTGTTCCACATTAACATCTGTAGTAGGGCAGATGCATGGGCAAGAAGTGCACTGCAGCATATTTCTGTCGTTCCGTTCTCGGACAGTCCCCCCGTCCGTCCGTGACGTCAAACGTCGCTGACGAGTGAATGCCCTATGGGACAGATAGGGTAGATTTTGCGCCAATCTGGAATAGTCGCTGCTGACCATTCCAGGAAGGGAAATCATGGAAGGTTCTGGACGGCGTAACCAGTAGTTATAAATCCCTGCTGGCCGTGTTTTGGCAGACTTTTCCTTAGGACATTTTCGGCTGGTTGTTGTCAAACTTTTCGATGAGCTTTTTATGTTTGAATTTTTCGTGGGCCTTTTTAATTAAGACTTATGCGAGCATTGTGATGCCCCGATGGGCGAGGCAACGACCTAAGGGCTCGGGCTGCCAGATGGCAGGAGTTTAAGTTTAGTAAGTTTATTTCATGCAAATTATTTTTAGTTTCGGGTAGTCGTATATTTATTATCGGATAAGAAGACTTCGTAGCCCTGAGATGGATGAGACTTCGCTTAACAGGAACATCAAAAAATCAGTATTCTTTCTTTTTATTCTTTTTATTATTAATTGTTATTCATTCCCCTGTAGCTTGCGTGTTCGGTATTGGTTGTAATAGTCGTGGATTCATTTTCCCGTGTATTTTTTTGTTGGCCAGTACAGCCGTCGTTTATTAAATGTTTAAGAATAATATAATGACCTTGAGTTTGTAATGACAGAAACCATTTTCTTTTGTATAATTTGAAGCAATATTTTTTTAATACTGTAATTTCTGTCCATCTCAAATATTAACATCTATTTGTAAATTCACGGTTTAAAATATTTTCCAAATTGTAATCTACTTTCAAATATTAATAATGTAATTTATTTTTATAATGTTTTTACTTTAATCTTTTGTAATACACTCCAATTATTTGAATTTATTCTTTTATTTCAAGTTTATGATCTGTAGTCCCTTTATCATTAATTGATATCCCTTAATTGCAAAACATGTATCTTGATTAAAATACTTTAGTAATAGATAAAGATAGGTGACAAGCACATGCGCGATACAAAATAGGATACGCGACCCGTATTGGGACGTTAGTCTATGTTCGATCTTCAGTACTCCTCGCATTCGACAGTTTACCAAGCGGTGTATTATTTTATTTCAGTAGGTTTGTTGTGCTGTACCATACATAAATACTTTATGTAGCAAGGCTACAAGGTGGAAGTGTTGTCTTTTTAAGTGTTTGTTTTTATTTTACTTAAGGAGCTACGCACTGTACGTATTTCTTTCCCTCACAGTTCTTTTTAATTATTATAGAGTATTTTATCTTTATAGCCTATCTTTATGGTTCAGTCAATTGCTGTTTTATTCACTTGTGACGTTTATTTGCTCTCCACCTCGTAGTCTTGCATAGCTTAATAATTTAGATATACTTTCATCCCCCAGTTTACATCTCATTTTACAGTCAACACTTTAGCTACAAACAAGGAGTAACATAACTTTCAAGCAGACGACTCTGTATGACTCTCTCTCCACATTTGTCAATTATTATTACTTTATTTATTTTACTATGCCCAGTCTCGTGACAATATTGTTACAAGTTTAAGCAAAAACTTTATATGTGGGCAATTCCCATGATTTCTTTTGGGATCGAGGTCTTATAATTAGAAATAAAAGAGTTGAATTAGGTTATTGATTTACTAGCTCACAAAGCTTACAAAAACACAAAACATCAATCAACTATAACTTTCACAACACAATTAGTTATGCACACAATTTCTCCTGCATCACAGACACATTAATTAATTTTGACAATTAAAGCACAAAAACTGTCTACCATCGATTAATAAACACTATAAATCACATCAAAATTCAGTTATACATCAAATTGACAGTCTCTCAAATAGTGACAGTGTACAATCTTAACAGTCTGCAGTGGTGTTGAATCGCCGTGTGCTGCGCAGCACCCCGAGTGCACTGCTGTCTTCACTCTTGAGGTCTTCAGTTCGACTCCCATCGCGCACCTCCTCTTCGCTCGTCAGCCCGCCGCAGCAGTCATCTTGTTTCGCCCAACACTGCTGCGAAGGTAGCCGCCTGCCGCCGCACAGTAGACTCTGACATCACCAATATGTTTTCTTCGGTCTCTCTCCACAAGCATAGCACCTTCCTATAGCACGACCAGTAGCGAACTGTCCCTGATTTTGTCGATTCAGCCCTTATATACTCCGGCCATACTCCATGGGTTCCCCGAATTAGATGGGTCTAAAAATAGACATTTCATCATGTTTTGGATGTAACTTGAGTCTCGTAGGCCGCCTCGTAGGGTAAAAGCGCAGTTGGGACAGGCATCTATGACGTAGCTTCGGCGTGACTTCCATCACGTAGCCGCCGGGCCTGCAATACAGGGGCCAGTCCACAAAGTGTTACGAAACATCTGCCGACCACCGGCCTCCAGGTACATGGCATGCAACAATATCTTGCAGACCACTGTGTTGTTGACAAAGCCTTTGGAAATAGTTTGGTATCAGCATTACTTGCTTTGATTTCACTTTGTAGAATTTCCCATCTACTTGTCGACTCACAGAATAAAACATATACTTTCTGCACGAACATAAAAATGCAGTCATTTTTAAGGAGCATGAAGCAGCCGATGTCCCTACTAGATTCAACGAATGTGCTGCACATGGCTCGAAAAGTGCCAGCGGATTGTGCAATTTAATTTTAGCTTGTAGACCACAATAAGCACCCGCCATGTTAGGAGCATTGTCGTAAGACTGTCCTCTGCAGTCTTTAATGTCAATCTTGTAATCTGAAAGTACTTTCAGTACAGTTATTTCTAAACTGTGAGCACTGTGGCCAGTCTGGGATACAAATTTGACAATTCTTTCTACAGGATCACCATTCTCCGAACTATTCGTATAATTAATGCAAGTTGATCACAGTGTGTAATATCAGCAGAGGAATCTACAGAAATCGAGAAATATTTACTGACCTTAAGTTCAGCAGTTATTTAGTTTTCTATGTGCTGCAACATTAACTGCATGAATTCATTACAAATGTTTTTAGCCAGGTAACTAACATGGCCTTTGCCCGGGTTACCATAACTCTGTAAATGACTTCTTAAAACGGATCATACTCTGAAATCAACTCCAGAAGTCCCAAGATGTTCCCATTGTCATTTGAGCCAACAGTATCACTGGACCCTCGAAATGCTAAACCCCTCTTTCCGAGAAATTTGATAACACTTATGACTCTACTCAAGATATTTTTCCAGTACAAAACACCTTTCAAGTGTTGCTCATGAAGCTTACTGTCTACTTTACCAAACACTTTTTCCCTAGCGACATACATTTTCACATTATTCCTATGGTCATGGCTTCGCTCATGTTCACTGAAACGATTTTCATGTTTCCAACCACTTAATACTGTACAAAACATACTCAATGTTTTGCCTTCAGCCCCAGAAAATTTTTTACATGGAATACAGAAACATTTACCTGCACTTTCACAGTATCGAAGCCATTCCCTTTTTATGGTTTCTCCATTTTTTTATTTTTGTGAAAAACATTGTCTTTGTAGCTGATCTTGACACTGTTCCATACATACGCTTAGAGTTCTTAAAATTCAGTTCGTTTAGATTTTCTTGAGTGGGAATGCTCCTTATAAAAATATCTGTATTCAATTCATTTAAGGAAGGCCACTTAGCTGGGTCTGAAAAGTCAATTCCAGTAACACTAGCACCAGAAAAATATGTACACTGTGACTCTGTTGATTGCCCTTCCAACAAGTCACTATTTTTTTCTGCCTCAGCAACTGAGGAACTACAGCAAGCTCCCTCAGTCTCAGTAATACTAACTACACTTTCATCTGCGTCACAATCCTCGACGGAATGTTCAAGGTTACATGGCTTAAAAAATACGTCCAATGTCGGCACCTGGTTTAAAAACAAGGAAAACTCTTTTTCTTTCTATTTGTTTACTTTCCGACGCTGTGCGCCACTCAATTTGCTATTACTCATCCCGATCCTAGTAGAATACTAAAAACAACTATTAATTTATTGCCCTAGTATACACTACAAACTTACGAACAAAAACATTTTCCATGTGCCACAAATTTATCAGTCCGTATCACCCGGCAACTACCGCAAAACTGGAACATCGCTGCCAATAGATTACAGACTTACAGAGTAGTGCGCAGTGTTTTTAACTTCTCTGCTGGGAAACATGCATGCAACTTACACCAGCGCAAAGTATTACTTTCAAATACCTTTGTTTTGTTCTTCCTGCCCGACTCTGCACTAAGCCGGGAGTCGGGTTACAGCTTATAATCTCAGAATGGCTAACAGCAGATATGTAGATACTTTTGTTAAGAACACAGGATGGAAACATAATGCTTCTCTCACATCTCCAGCTTCCCTACTACTACTGATTGACACGTCTTGAATAAAATCTGCCGTTTTCTTTAGGAGTTTTATGTTTTAAAAATGTTATAAGGTAAATCTTTAGAAAGTGCATGAATTTAACATGCGCCCGAAGCGCCCCCTTACACCGAGCGCCCCTGGGCATTTGCCCCATTTGCCCATTATGTTAAGCCGGCCCTATGCAAGATTAATTACTGCAACAGTTCGCAACTAGTGAGTGCTCAGTGTGC
This sequence comes from Medauroidea extradentata, assembly GCA_003012365.1. Lineage (NCBI taxonomy): Eukaryota > Metazoa > Arthropoda > Insecta > Phasmatodea > Phasmatidae > Medauroidea > Medauroidea extradentata. The sequence goes on from PNEQ01009549.1 coordinate 12,967, forward strand.
ACTTACGAAGGGCTTTGTGGCTACTCAAAGAAAACTTAAATAAAAACCAAGATAATGTACTATGAAAGAAAGAAAATTAGAAATGACATCATGACTAAGTATATATTAATCACACTTGATTTCGCTTAGGTTTTAACTGACTAAACTAAGTATTCTTGCTGCCAACAGCATGAAATCCCGCCAAATTAAGTTGATTGTAAAATAGGCACCGCGAGTCAAAAAGGTTAGGAACTGCTTATTTACACATTTTTGTCAATGTACTTTGATAAGTGCAAATTACTGTAATGTAAAGGAATTAGAGTATGGTTTGCTTATGCATATTTTTATTTTATATTTGTATTCTAATATTTTCATTACTATTTGAACTTTGAATGATCAACGATGTGATTATGTAGAATTTTAATCTCATGTAGACAAAATTGTTTAAATTCAGTAATTTAAATTTTTTTTATTAAATTTTTTAAACTACCTGACACTATTATTTATTTTATTAGGTTGTTTGCTTCACTGCATTCTCCATGCACTCAGATCATTGACGCCTCTCCGGACTGCACGTCCTAAATTTTCATTGTTGTGTGAATTTATTGAATTCGCCCCTTTTGATTTTGTCTCTCGGTATCTCAATATGGACGCGGTAGAGCTTCTCCGAGAAGATTTCGCCAGTGGAAAAACCTACCGCCATCATAAATTTAGTTCGCTATCGGAGAGGCGAATAGTATAGGCCTAGAGCATAAGTTATTAGTAGTTTGCCATGTTGACAAGTACATTAGTTTTGGTGTGATTCTAAAGCCATCGTCAATGCCAACAAGACGCCTTTCTTATATTTGTGAATTGCGCCCGCATAGATATGGCTTTATTCATGCCTGAAGTAGTTATCAGTCCTATAATTGCAAATGAGCACACGAGTAGCTGTCTTAGTACATTTATTTCTATCAAATTTTGAACTTACGTTTGTAATTTTGATATCTATCTTGGATCGCCATCTTATAATGTTACGACTTTTCTACAATATTATTTGGATTACAAATTCCCCAGTGGTATGAGACACGGAGCCATCACAAACTCTAACGAAATAAATTGAGCTTTAGCACGGTGAAAATATTATATTACAAGAACCCTAATTTTAAAAAAATGTTTGTATCAGCCGGAATTATATTACTGTGAGGAAGTAGCAGGGTAGGCGTATTTACTTTAATTTTTTGTTGGGAAAAATGCCTAATTCATTTATTTATTTAATTGTCCTAATGCTTCCCTTCAAGATGATTAAAATTTCATAATTCTGTAACGTATTTTTTAAAATTATTTCGCTATTTAGCAATACAGTGCTTGATATATTATAGCCCACGGAATGTCTCTAACAGGACTGGTAAGATTTGGTATTGTTCAACCCTATACTATGTCTAACTTTATTGATACTTTATTCTGCAACACATCCAGTTCCACAGTTCCCGCTACAATTCACCACGCAATATTATTCCTATTATACTTACAGACTAAACGTGCTAAGTAACGAAATATTTGTATTAACACAATAATTGTTTATTTAAAGTCCAAGTAATAATCCTTGACATCTCATTAACCTAGAAAGCTATCATTACGTTTTATCCTTAAAATATTGGCCAAACAAATTCATATTAGCGAAATTCTGAAATTATGGGTGAGGCAGAATTCACAAAATCTGTGGTTAATCCTTGATTCCTCTTAAACCAGTTCAGATATCGAGGTAATTTTTTTACAGAATGATGCTTACATAAATATATCAAAAGCAATATAAGGATCTTTCAAAATTCCAGCTCATAAGCAGTTAAAAATAAATAAAATGTGTTTTCAACTAATCATCCGTATTTTCTAAAACATGTAAAATATCAATATGATTTTTGGTTTAAAATGAAGCATACATAAGTATATAAAAAGCAGTTTCAGGATTTTTCGATATTATATATAGAGCTTCATTTTGGCTTATTTTTACAACAAAAAAAAAAAAAAACGTCGTACTTTGGGTGAAGAAATCTAAAAAACCGTTCAGCACATTAATACAAAACAAATTCAGCTACAAATTATGACATATTAATGTCAAAGCTGTGGAGCAAAATTTTGGTATGAGTATTAGGTAGCAATAAAATAAATATTTTCGAAATTATTGCAAAACTAAGGAACAAGCTCTTAGGACGCCATGCTCATTAAGAATTCTATTTCGTCCTACAATACAGCTAAAACTGCCTTTTCAGACTGCCGTACTTTAAAATGTACAAACCGGATGTAGCCTATGTGAAGTTCAGATAGGAACATGCATTGAACTTTGGTACATACTTTCTAGCAATAAATTTATATGGACACGACTTTATGTCCTCTTGTAAAATTGATCAGCGGTAATCTTGCACTTTAGTTTAGAGCTTGGCCTGTTGTGACGATGGAGCATTCGATGCGAACTTCAGGTTGCCCTTATAGTTCTATCATTTCTGAGCACAAAATGTTATAGTCAGTAGTTTTGTGTTGATAAAATAACTTTTGAAAATGTATTTATCATCTGTTATGATAAAGAAATTTCTCGGCTTGAATAAACTCATGTTCTATTACTGTTATTTGCAACCATCAAATTTCCTGTAACCACTTTTTTTTTGTGCTTAGGTACTTCTTGCTTAAAATTTTAACTTCCTTAGACTATCTTCAAATGCGATTTTTTTTTGTTTTGCCAAATAATACAGTGTCCTGCTGTTGTAACCGATGTTTCGCGGATTTTTATTCACAAATCCGTGCAGGGGTTTAAACAAACGAATATGACAATGAACGGTGATTATATACCTATAACATAAAACTCGTTGAATTTTCACATTTGAAAAATTTTACGTTATATATTTGATTCGTTCAGGATTTTAAATGATAATAAATGCTGTTATACAATATTATTAAACAATCTTTAGGGCCTACTAAGTGACAAAGTGGGCCGTAAGTTATCAATTATAAATTTTGGGCGCGATTACAGGGTATCAATATTATTTCTACATTGTTTTTTGTTATTATTAGTACGTTATTCGCTCCACACCAAGCTCCATTTGTATTTGCATTCAAAATATAATGCTTTACGCTTGCTGAAAATAATGTCTTTAATATTTATTCAATCATGTTTGCCTGTCAAGAAATTCATTAAAACAAAGGACACAATAACAGTGATACTGGCACGTAACCATCACATTGCCTCTATGTACAATTTACTGAACCAAAAACAAACTACTTGTTACACTGATTTTCTAATTAGACTTCAAGTGATGACCACATCATTATATATAGGCCACGAGGCTATAACAAAATCCAATGTACGGTTCAGCAGTATTTGTATCTATATATTCACTAATTTTTGTAATGACAGCCTTAAGGGCGAGGTTCACCTCAGTTTTTAACATTTATATTTATTTTTATATTTATACCAGATATTAAATTTTCTTATTTTAAACATAAATTGTGCCTAAATCTTCCTCTTAGGAAATTGTTGTATTTCCCATAGTTTTTGCATAGAGCCGTAAACTTCAAAATTTTCATTTTACTGTTTAAGTACACCACTAAAACACATTGAAATAACAAACCGAAAAAATTCACAGTGTAGAACAATGTTGTAGGCTATGGCTTGACATGTATAAAAACAAAAAGTAAAATATTTTTGTATTTAATAAAAAATGCTGAATTGTAAAATAAAAAGTTTAACATTTCAAAAATTTGTTAAAAATACAAAAGATTTCTAGAATTTAGAATTAGCGCTAATTACAATTCTGCCTGTACTATAAACGTCCGAACTCCACGTAGCACTTTTGAGACCACTGACAGTAATAGCGCAAGAGTCGCAGGTAAATCTTACGTCAATACCATAAGACAAGATAAGAGCTAGTCTACTTTCACGTCACACTGTGCGAATCTTAGAGGGTTGAAAATTTGAAGTTCCGCTAAACGATTGTTGCGCACGACGCACTGGCAAGTCACGTAATTGTACGAAGAGTGAATAACCTAAGTCATACCACCGAATAACAATAAACTTCTTAATGCTACTACTTACTGCGATCAAAGTTATCCAAATCTTGTAGAGAAGGTGAAGATTTTGTGTGATTTTATTTGATGAACTTGTAATATTTTTTGTATGGATAGTCGCTGCATATATTTGTTTGTTGTTAATTGAAACAAATCTTTAGGTACTACTCACAATTAGCTCGTGTGTTTTGGAGTATTTAGTGTATATCGTGTACTATTTCATGTGTATGTTGAATGCTATCTTCATGAAGTTATTGATTGATTAGTTATCTACTTTACATGTTTGTTATTGATCGAAAGCATTGTTGACTATAAAGAAAATTTACTTGTTGTACATACTTCTATGTTTATTATGATAATCAGTTATTTATTTATATTCAAGATATTTGAACATATATTATTTGGTCTATTGTTAGTTTTGTTAAGAACTAAGCACTATGTTCTAAGCTATTGTTAGGGATTTTAGGTAATTTAGCCTCTGAAACAGTAATATTAACCTTTAGTTGAAATATAGGGTCTTCTGATATTATCCATTTTAAGTCGAGTAGATAGTGCTTAGTTAGGGTCGCTACTATATTCCGCTGTATGAAGACCCACTTCAGTATAAGAAAAGAAGAGAGAACTTCTAGGGCTTCAAGAGTGTTTGATTAAAAACTTTTAAAGCTCACCTGTGTTGAACAGTGCTATCAAAAATATTGATACTTCAACAGCGACCGTTAGGCACGTTCGCGCCATGTTACATAAAACAATTTTACATGGCACGAGACAAGTTTGATTAACGACTTAACTATGTTAATTTAAGACACGCATAAATTTCTGAATTGAACTCAATAAGGCACAAAGTTTATTGGTCAAGGCTAAAGTGTGTTGTGTGATCACACTACGTGTATTTACCTGCACACGAGTTAACACATCGCAGCTACGTGTCGTAGTTTCGCCAGCCAGTCCAGTACTGCTTGCTTGCCGGAAGCGAGCAGGTGTTTCTCAACGAGCGCCGCAGTGCTACCAACTACCCCACTTCGGAGCATCAACGCCGCGCACGTGTCTATTGAACACGTGGCACAGGAGTTTGAAATCATCGCATCTAAAAAGTGTTGTGTTTTTTTGCGCATGTGTTTAATAATTTTTTTTTTACAAACCAACTACAATGGATTTTATGAAGTAATGTATATGCATGTTTATTTATTGTTTTTTTCTTTAAGTGTTATGTACTTTCGAACATTCTTCACTCAATGAATAACTTCACTGATATTTAATTATGTTGTGTATAAGGGTATTGCATGCGTTTGTATTTTCAAAAGAGATGCTATTTCCAAGCCCACTACTTTGGACCGACCTGTCTGTGGTAGTACCACAGAAAAACAAAAGTTATTATTATTTATATTATATTTCAATATCAGTTTCAAAGACACTTAAAGATCTGTTAAATATGTTTCTGTGTAATTTTAAGAGAGTGAATATTTTCACCTGTGTAAATTTTGAATTTTAATTAGTTTTTTTGTATTATAGAAAGGAAATATTTCATATTTGTATGTATACTTATTTTTTTAATTGATTTCTGAATGAGTTCTGACACACAGTAATAGATGCGATCTCTTAGCTGTGGTGGAGGTTGCAGACCTCCTTGAAAGGATTCGAATCCAGAACCTTTTGACTTTCGATTTCCTTTTCTTTCTTCTTCCCGCAACTGCGAAACAAAATAGATGTACGGCAGATCTCGCAGTTTCCGAGATCTCATCTGGCGTCATCCTAAATTTAGGGACGTCTAGGGAAACGTCCAGGGCCTAGAAAAAGTTTTCATTTAAGCCAGTTTGAGAAGTCGCAATGTAAAGGCAGGTTATTTAGTATTTGGAGTGAACTTAAAGCCATCGAGGGATACGTACATAATAGCCATATTTGTCCTTTGACGATCTTGATACACATCTATGGCCGACCTTGCCTTGTACCAATATTAAATAATTCAACTAACTGTTATATTTCATGTGCCTAAGTTGTAAACTTACAAATTGTATTAAGAGTTCAGGATGTTTCAAATTTTCGTTAACTTCTAAGCTACCCAGAGGTCTGGGATACGGAACTCTAACTCTATCGACGAGCAGTAATTTTTTTATTAATTGCAATCGCCGCGAGCAAAATAAATATTAAGACTGAATTCTGCAGTCATCATTGTCTTATAAAGATGTATATGTTTGAATCTGGCCAAAGTCATGCTTTTATTATTCAGTGAGAGATTTAGGTTTTGCTATTTTAGGAATTTTCATGCATCTGTTTCACTTAGTTATTTTCTTCAATAAATCAGCATTTTTCAAAATTCGTGAATTCATTGTATGTTTGTTGTGCACGAATCTACAGCTGGTAAGTTTATTGGAAAATTAATTTCAACAAAGTATTTATTACAAAACCCTGAGATATCATATTTTTCTATTTGCACTTATCTTATTTTTCCTGGTAATTATATAATTCTCACGCATTATACAGCAATGGCTACGCACCAGGGTCAAAACAACTTCTTCAAAGGTCAACACTGTGGTAGTTAGGTGTAATGTTTACAATCTTAACTGTGTTGTTGACAATAACCCAAACTTCTGGTATTATTGTGTGAAAATTGAACAAGGTCAATAAACAGATGACTGTTAGTAAATTCAATACAGCTGACTTTATAAGTGCTTCAAGGTGTTGGTTTTCAAGTAACCAAGGGTGTTTGATGAACAACTCAAGTATAACATACCTGTCTACACTTACCATACCAAAACATAACTCATATAGCTACTGAGTTCTGGAAGCGGTAGAATTACTAATAGCACCTCCTAGTAGTTTCAGTACAACATACAAATCCACCCTGAATAAACCTTTATTCCAAATTATAGATCAGACAATTATTGAGTACTGTAAATAAAATACAGTGCAGGATAGAAACAAAGTGCAGAATTTATTAAGCAGGATAGATTAAATGCTGACCAAAATTTTGAAATAACTATCAACGACATAAACTAATGAAAATTACTTGTGAATACTACCACATCCTTACACTGTTGCATATGTAGAATTGAAGTAGTGAAAATTATATAAAAAAAATTACTTATGTAGCTTAGGCTCTGATATATTTAGAATTAAAGTTCCAAAATAAGTGATTTGAATTCGTTAAAATTTATGCTACCAAATAAAAGTACTATTTCAGTGTGATTGAAATTACTGTTCAAAAGTTCAAAATGCTGTTTAAAGTACTGGGTGATTAAGAATATATCTACTTTACTTCCACTTTTCACAAACACGAAAGTTCCTAATAATAATTTATCTCTCAGGTTATTTATTAATTTTTACCCTCGGCTTCGCACAACTCATTTTGAGGGTAGGCTGAAACTCTAGAAAAGCTCAGAACCTCTGTCTGGTCTTGTGAAACAGTCTAAGTTAAAAAAAAAATTTTGTACATTATTCTGCAAACAAACTTAGAAAATTCGAAGGAAAAAAAGAATGTATAAAAAATGAAAATATTTTAACACCGTAACCTTCTGGATACTGTGGAATATATTATTGTAAGTTCATTTAAAAAACAGAAGTTCAGATGTTGCAATAAAGGAATATTTCATTGGCGTCACCTGGACGTAGCATAGCTGAGACGATCTCGATGGCTTCTTAGGCCGCGTCGAAGCATTAAAATTGGCTAAATACGAAGCTCAGGCCGTACCATTCTTCTTAATTAAGGTGGCCTCCTATATTTTACTTGTCTTGGCGTGCAAATTACTACTCAAAATTACGTTGGCTCTCGACATCGTTAATTTAATCGAGCAGACGCGAATAAGGAGCCTATGCCTTACATGACGCCAGCCAAGACTCTCCAAAACCTAATCTCAAACCCCTTCAGAGTTCGGCCTGATACTAGAGCCCTTTCAGAAAACCTATAAAAGGCGTCTGTGTTCGAGAGAATGCATGACATGTAAATACAAACGAAAGAAATAAAATTAAACTCAAAGCAAGAAAACAAACAAAATATATAACTAAAACTATACAATAAAATTTAGTTTTTGATGAGTCCTAACGAAAATAAATAAAAATAGAGTAATTTAATTAGCTATAGGAGTAGGCATAGTAAACTAGATGCTAATCCTAAAAAGGAAACAAAAAAAATTAAGATTATTATAAACCAAAGAAAAATGAAGTTAAAAGTTCTTAGTTGCATAGTAAAAGTAAACATAAAAAAATTTACTAAATTTTAAACTAAAAGTTATTAACTTTCTGTAGCCAAATACAACACCAAACTGTAAATTGTTTATTATTTCTATTAGTAAGCACATGTATAATATTATATATGTAAAAACTACAGTGTTTATGAAGTTTAATTCTGAAGAAAAAGAGACTTTTGTGTGTAAATTGTTGCGAAAAATTTCTATGATTCAATCAAATCACTTTCACCCCTTTTCGCCTCCCCAAATTTTCGAATTTCGAAAAATTCTTTCTAGTGCTCACCTACGTCACATAAGATGTGGAAAAAGTCAACCTCTGGTTAGTAAATTAAACAGCAAAATATTATTTTCAAAATGGGTAGATCTGCGCATGCACAGTACGATACCATTTATTATGACAAGCGTATATCCGTATGTTTCAGTATTAGGAGCGCTTTATAACCTGTATCACTATTTAAAACAAATAGTTGAGCAGTCGTGGTATGTTTCTTCAAACATGTTTTACACAACAGTCCATTTAGCAAACTATTAATTCAATGTATCCATAGTAACAAATCTATAGCAATGTAATCCATTTTAACAATGTTTGAAACTTATGCCACCTACCTTGTGGACTTCGTTTGCTTTTCACTTATGTAGTGAAATCCTCTTCCGTCGTGGTAAATGAAGGAATTCCTGCGACTTCCCGGCAAAACTTCCGAACGAGGCACTCGCTGAGTGGTATTTTCCAATGGCAGCGGTTCTTCGTTATCAACGCGTATGCCGTGAAAGTTCGGCAATAAGTTCTGTACATTTTCATTGTTTCCAATTTCATCACTACGAGAACCATGTGCTTCGACTTCCATGCTGCTACTACTAGTTTGTAGAAAATTTTTGGTGGAAAATGCGCTTTCCGGAAGCTTGTGACACAGTAAGGCGGCGGCGCTTTTACATGTTACCTTGGACAGTCATCAGCATCAAAGCTGGCAGCTGACAGTGCATAGGGTTGGAGGGAATGGTAAAAACATTGTCATACCCAGAGCTTGGAAAGTTCACCAAAAAAAGTAACTAGTTCCAGTTCAAGTTCCTCCATTGCTAAAAGTAACTAGTTCCAATTTAAGTTATTTTTTAAAGAGAAGAACTAGTTCAAGTTCCCATGGAAAGGAACTTACAAGTTCCTTAGTTCAATTTGAACTAGAAAAATATTATATGTAATTTTTTATGCCACACTTTTACTATTGCAGTTAGCCAGTGTAGCCTTTTGTTTCCATCGTACTAAAACTCACATTGTTATTTTATGCAAATGCAACAAATTTATTGAAAAATAAATTCTGTTAATTCATGTTATCGTGGTAGAGTACAAAGCTCTATTAAATATGACTGAAAAGGACTGGTAAGAAACCAATATATTGAAATCTCAAACTAAGCGTGCCTTATTAAAACGATTAACACAAATACATATAGAGCTATGACAGTTTATAACATATAAGTATATATTCATCAAATAACACACATACACACACTCGACTAAACAAAAAAAGTACGCTACTGATATGAGTTGCCTACATCTTGAAGATATTATTTATAATAATTTTTTTTCTCACAACAGTTGTACACTGAAGACGAGACGATAATGACAATACCTAAAGTCAAAACAAAATCACAAAGCAACCTACATTGATCAATAAATAATATCAGTTTGTTTGGTTCATTGCCATTTACGACCCTCTAGAACTGAGCTGACTACTGACATTTGTTTTGCTTGACTAAAACTAAATTTTCGAACGTGTCATCAGCAAGAGTGTCTTTGATCTGACATTATGTTGCCACCTAAACTGAATAACCTCTCAACAGCTGCGCTTGAAGGCATGCCAGTATTTAATTCCACAAACTTCTTACAAACACGAGGGAAAACTAAGAGAGATTTCACTTCACTGCTGCTTGCTTTCAGATACTGCATCAGCTCATCATCGGCAGTATCATTAGAGGTCTTCGTTTTGAGAATACAGAAGAAGTCATTTTCTGCTTCTTCCTTTTCCTCCTCAGTCTCAGAAGTTAATTCACTCTGCAAATCAGTCTTCATCTAAGCTTCTGCCATGATTTTGTCCTCCCCTTCTAACCAATTAAGCTTGAATCGAGGATGCAAACATGCTGCAATGACAAGTTTCTTCTCCATCCAAATACCACTGAAGCGCTTTTTAATCCCTGATCTAACAGCTTGAAGAAGAGGTAAGCAATACTTCAGAGGATTTTTTTCCCTCACTGCTAGTTTCTTGTCAAGAGCATGTAAAGTTGGCAGTAAATATTCCATGTACATCCCTGTTTCCAGTAAATATCCTATGTACATCCCGGTTTCCAGTAAATATCCCATGTACATCCCTGTTTCTCTTTGCAAAATATCAAGTGAGTGAGCTACAAGACCCATAACGTCACAAAATTCTGCTATGAGTTCAACTTCGAGAGAAGAAAACCGCTGCAAAGAGCAGTAATCTATAACATTGTCAACACTTCCACGGTTCTTCGTTATTAGGTCTGCTAGCTGATGCAGAGTATCATATGTGGAATTCCACCTTGTTTTATTTGGGATTTTCAGGTGTACACCAGAAATTTCTTTTGTATGTTCAGCAGCCAGTGTCGACTGATTTTGCTTAGCCCACAGCTTAGAAAATTTTCCCATTGTAGATCTGTATAGTCTTCTAAACTCATTAGGTTCACTGGCTGCACTTGAAATATCTTGTGATGCAATTAAATTTAATGTGTGACTTGCGCATCTTTGATGTGGTGGCAATTGAATGTCGCTGACATAATTGTCACTGTCATCGAAGATATTGGTAAGGTTGACAAGTTCCATGTTTTCTCCCTCTTCCATTTCAGTCTCAAAAGGAGCTCCAAACACTTTGAAAGTTTTGGCGAAATGCGATGCATTGTCTGTTGTGCACGCAATCTTGTTCTGGATCTTGTAGAAGCTACTAATGGCCCACATTTAACGTGCCAATACATCGTAAGTGTGGTGCCCTTTTATGTGCTTGCATGCAAGTGCACAGTTCTCTCTTTCCAATGTCGCTGGGTTGATCCAATGCGCAGTTACACCCAAAAAACTTTTCTTGCCGTGAGTCCAACAGTCAGCAGTTGTTGCAATGAAATCAACAGAAGCCACCTTCTTTGTCACCTCCTCTTTCATTTCACGTGCTTTTTTGGCAATCTTTCCCTTCAAGGTTTTGGAGCACATAATAGTCAAATCCGTAGGAAGGCCCAATCGCACAAGGTCAACAAATGATGGTTTGTCAACTACTTGAAGTGGTACACATTCATCCACAACAAAATTTACAAGTTTACTATCAAGTAATTTTTGTGTGACAGTGGCCTTGCCTGAACCCCACCTTTCCAGCGTAGCCTATTTTGTGTGTGACATTTCTTGGGTGGAAGAAGAAGAATCATCTGATATTTCTCGCTTCAATGGCTGTGTATTTTCGAGGCTCGTAAGATTATTTGGATGCTGCCTCTGTAAGTACCAAAATTTACACTACATTAACAGACAGAAAGCAGGTGAAGATGTATGCCTATAAGTGCAAAATGTCATATACATATATCTTCAATTATTAAAAAAAATATAAGTTAAACATTTTTAACCTTATGAATTTTTTTTAGTCATGCAACTGGTTGTATTATTGAAAATCAACATTACATAACTGTGAAACAAACCAGTATTTGGTAGAGTTCCTACTCGGCATGATTAATGTTGGTGAGGTGATTTAATATAGAAAATATCCGTGGCCTATGCAATGAAGTTTTCTAAAATATTAAAATATATTGTTACAAGTTTGGAGAAACACAAACTTTATATGTGGGCAATTCCCATGAGTTCTTTGGGATAGAGGTCTATAATTACAAATAAAAGAGTTAAATTAAGTACTGGATTTAATAGCTCACAAAGCTACGAAATACACAAAACAGTAATCAACTAGAACTCTCACAACACAATTAGTTATGCACACAATTACTCCTGTGTCACAGACACGTTAA
>PNEQ01009550.1:0-25166 GCA_003012365.1 Medauroidea extradentata
GGAACATCTGTTATAAATAGGAACTAAGATTCCGTTAATTAATGTTAGTCTTCCGTACATTTACGGAAATTGTGTAACAAACAGGGATTAAGTTTCCGTTATGTTTAGTTAATGTTCCGTATTTTTACGGAACTTACGTAATAAACAGAAATTAAGTTTCCGTTATTTGTAGTTGATTTTCCGTACATTTACGGACACTTACGTTGCAGTAGAAAATGAAGTGTCCGTAAATTTAGGAAGAAATCCGGATAATTTTTTGCCAGTACTTTTTCCGTGAATTTACGGAAATTTTTTTAACAGTGTATTTGAGTTATTTGCAATTGTTTGAAATCAACGGGAGATCATGGCCTTAACCGAAGGACACCGCAGATGCTCATTAGCTGCTTGATGTCAAAGTGATATAGGGCTGTATTAGTTACATTTCCATTATTGGCTCAGAGACTTCCAGGAGGTGTCATATAAGTCAAAGACCAATTACGAAAGTTACACAAAATTACAGTTGTTGGAATTCTAGCTTGTGCCCAATTGAAAATACAAATTTTTCAGGCCTCTACCTATGGGACTTTAAGCGATAATATTAAAATTTTATTTTTTTGGTAGTATGAAGCAAACTACAATGCACGCATCTCGTTTAGCTTTGTACGAATTTAGGTCGTATTTTCGGAGTTACAGTCTAAAAAACCCCGTATTAGGTTGTTGTGAGAGGCCCCGATTTTATGTTCCCAGCAAGCATGCTGAGTTTTTTTTAAATACGAAGTGTAGTTTAAAGTGTGTTTTTTATTCGCAGATAATTGCAGTAACAGTAAATAAAGCGGTTTCGCTTAAAAAAGTATTGGCTTGGCACGCTACAACATCGGCCATGTGCCGGGTACTCATAACTAGAGATGGTGAAATTTCGCGAATTCGATGCCCTGCATGTTAGAATCAGATATCTTATGCGTACTCAAGCCCTGTATATTCGTTCATTGTCTGCTGTTTCACAGAGTAGCAGCTAGCGGACAAATGGTCGGGACTTGAGTATGCATAGGATATTTAATTCTAATGTGCAGGTCATTGAATCCGCGAAATTTCACCATCTCTACCCGTAACTTTTAACTTCTGTATTGATAGAGCTAGTGATTTTTGCTTAAAAGAATTTTGCAACGTTTCGTTACGGTGCCTTAAGTGCACATCTGCGGCTCTGCCTCATTGTCAGTGATTGGCCGTTTTTAAATCTCAGCATTTAGGGTTTCTACCTGCAATTCACAGACGTGGCGGTGTCATAGTAACCTTGTCCTGCAAATGAGCAACGCTTCTGCACTAATGCATTCTGCCAATAACCATCACGCAGAGCTGCATATGTGCACACAAGACGCTGAAACACATTGTTGCGAAATTCTTTTCACCCAAATTCATTGGCTCTAACTATAGGTTGGAAGCGATGTCAGCGGCAGACCACAACAATGTCAGCCAATGAGATACGTCGATTGAAATCATCTTGCAATCTAGTTTGCTGTCAGAAAACGACGCGAAAGTATTACATTACAGTGTATGACAAATACACACGTCACTGATACTGTACACGGACAATAGCGCGCATCGAGTCAGTATACAATGATCCAGTCGCCCAGCTGTTGTGAGAGAAGCCAGTCCTGCTCGCAACTCGACACCTCGCCATGGCAAATCGTCGCGTTGTACAAGGTGATGTGATGTGCACGTCGTACTTCCGATATACTCCGCCACGAATTTGACAGTTCACATAGCTGTAAACGGCGTACCGTTTATATTAATCATAATGAATGCCGACATTTGGTTAAAAAAAAAACATATAATATTTGATCGCGTTAAAATTGTATGACTTTTAATCTAATTTTCGATATAAATCCTATAGATTCAGCAGTTTTTTAAAATACAAAGTACGTTGTTGTTAGAGACCAGAAAACATCGCGGGTTCAACGACCAGTCGGCTGGACTCCACAGTCCTATGTACACTATGTCCTCAGCTATTTGTACATTGTCTGCTGCTCCAGTGCTGAGTGGTACAACGGGGATCAGTTAGTTTTCTCATGAAATCTTGTTATTGGTTCATAGCCCTCATGACTGAGTTTAAAACAAAAGTGACACAATCGCAACACAATACATCGTTAGAGATCCAGAAATTTCACGTATTAATTTGAAAATATGTTAGAGTTCAAACTCCTATACACGTTAATTACTTTCGCTATTGGGTCACTGTTACTGAAACTTTTCCTTGAGGAATATGAACCAATAGCAGACCTGCATGAAAACACTCACTGACTGCCGCGCTACCTTGTCTCATGTACAACTGTCCACTCACTGGAGCAGCAGACAATGTACAATTAACTGAGGACATAGTGTACACAGGACTGTGGAGTCCAGCCTGCTGGTCGTTGAACACGCGATATTTCCGTGTCTCTGGACATGGTGTATTTCAAACTACTTTCACAGTTGAGGCATAATTTTTATGACACCTACTGGAAGACTGAGCCAGTAGTAAAGAAGAAACAAATTACGACCCCAGTTATGGCCAGAGATACTGGAAAATCGCGAAAATGTTTAAGATAGTCTCCAATAAACTGTAGTATATTAACCGTGACACGTGTGAACACTTCCGGGACAAATCACACACGCTGTGTATTCAAGCTGTACCGTTCTAACAGGGTTTGTTGAAGAGAGAAACAATGCTTCAAATAAACCATATCCAATGTCGGTTCGAAACATTCAGTGTAATATACAGTATGTTAGATCCTAGCATATAGTCAACTATTCCCGCGATTTTCCAGTGTCTCTTATTATGGTTCATCACTGCTGGTGTACAATAAACAGCTAATATGTACATAATTACCTATTAGTAGGGACTGGAAAATTTCGCGAATTAAATGACCTGCAGGCTAGAATTCATTGTATTATGCGTACTGAAGCCCCGACTATTCGTTCTTTGTCTGCTGTTCCACTGAGTAGCAGCTAGTGGGCAAATAGTCGGGGCTTGAGTATGCATAGTACAATGTACAATGCAGGTCAATGAATTCGCGAAATTTTCCAGTCCCTACCTATTCGATGTATGTGAAGTGTAGCCTGCAGGTCAGACAACCGCGAAATTCACGCACGCTTTACTAATCCTTAGAGCCACGATTCTGTCGCGAAAATATTTTTGTATCACTTTGTATCAGTATCTTATGTGCACATCGGCAGCTCTGCTTCGTTGTTACTGGCAGCGTGTTTTTGTTCAGGTACGTATCACGTTTGATTTCACCAATAAGAATACGGCACTTGTGACGTCATACGTCTGTGATTTCCCAGTAGAATCCCGAGACCTGTGTTGTGTGGGAAGGGGGTGCACATAATAGTTAAAAATGTTTTAATCTATAAAACGAAACTTTGCGCGTTGCCGCTTCTACATACACAAACACTGACCTTTAGGGACCGCAATTATTGGTGAAAAGATTTCTGCAGCAGTTTGTTTCAGTGCTTCACATGCACAGCTCCATCTCTGCTTCATTGTTATTATTAGTGTGTCTTTGACGAAAGCCGTTTCTCATTTGACTGCACCAATTATAATAATAGTACTGTGATATCAAACGTCCGTGATTTGCAGTAAAGTGTTAAGAAACGAAACAGTTAAAACAGCCAATCACTGACCATGAAGCAGAGCTGCAGTTGTGCACATGAGACACTGAAACAAACTTCTGCAGAAATATTTTCACCAAAAATTGGGGTCCCTAGCCATTGAACACCAAAAAGATTCAAGGTCTGCTAATAGTTCCTCAGCTGAAACTATTGTGAAACCAAACCCCAAATTAGAAACTTCAGATTCACAGTTATAAGTGAAGTTGCAGTGCTAAGGCTAGTACAGTTATAGATTTATGTGTGAACAATCCTGATTATGGCGTGAAAATCCTCTGTATTAGTGACGCATCATTGTGAATATAAATAAGAAACATTTCAAGAAAAGTTTTTGAGGTTATTAAGATTCGTGACACTCTAATTTTTAGTTTCATGTATTATAAAATGTCGAAATCTGTAAAAAAAAAATGTGTTATGGATTTTTTTTTTTTTAAATTCAGTCTTATGCAGTGTGATCATTTCTGTAATATAATTACTTTTTATTTTAATTCCTGTGACAAAATTGTAATACATTTTCTAGGCAATTTTTGTATTGAATTATTTTCGTAGTTGTGCATTTCCAAGCAAGTTCGCTTTTACATAGTTAATTCGTAGTTTTACGAAAAGTACTTTAGGTAATGTACCCTCCTCCCAAAAAATTTTGGAGTCACGCTACGCTTAAGTAGGTATCCTGATTTCTCGAAAATATTTTTGCGCTACGTTGATTCAATGTCTTACGTGCACATCTGCAGATCTGCTTCGTGGTCAGTGATTGGATATTTTAACTCTCTCGAGCCTAGTGGTTCTACCGGCTAATCACAGCCGTGCGGTGTTGCATACACTTTATTGTAATTGGCTCAGACAAATTATATACGGCTCTTTATATAGGCACACAGCCAATAATTATGAAGCAGAATTGCAGATTTGCACGTAAGGCACTGAAACAAAGTGGGGCAAAATTCTTTTCGCGAAAAACCAAGATTCCTATGAGTCAGAGGTACATGTGTGAATAAAAGCATTTTAACAAGATAGGGCAAAATCTTTTGGAAACAATCGGGTAACTCTATTTATGAATAAGGGCATCTTGGTACACAATATGATATGTCGTGGGCGCATACAACACACCTTAATATTTAATTTTACAACGTACACGCTTAACAGGAAACTGAGGATATTCACACTTTTCAAGTGATTTTCCACAGATTCAAATTGTTGAAACTGCTCCATCGGGAATAAGTAGAACACTACAGATTGCATTAACGAAATAAACTCACTGATTGAATATGAGATTTTCATTAATTGGAAAAGTAACCAATTATTTTTTACATAGTTATGCAAAAATGCGTAATTCTGCATTTTTCTTAAGTAGGCGTATGTCACAAGCTCAGAAAGAAAATTATGCACCAAAGTTAAAAACAAAAAATGTCAGTGGGATTTGAATCCACGCCCATTAGCACCTGTGTCCATTACTTAGTCAGTAGCCCATCGTTAACACTTACATATACTGTTGTCATTTAAGTACTTTTAATTATTACTTACGACTTATTTGTGTCACATTTTTACATCGTTTTCTTATTAGTAACATTGTTTGTAGATGTGAATTTTTCGAAGCAGCATAACTTTGTAGTAAGCTACGGAGGGAAACTGAACATTTAAAACTGAACCATCCACAACATCGGAACACCAAGATTACTTACTGCTATGTTGTTCTGCTGTAAATGAACATTTAGACGTAACTTATCAAAACACTTAATAAACCTTGAACAACGAGCAGATAAACATTCGTAACATGGTTGCTGTGGAAATGGTTCTACACACTGTTTCGCTTAAGTTTGGCTAAATTTGACAGCAACTTATGTGCAATAATTTTTAATATTTTGTGATTTGTTGCAGAATGTAAGACATTTTTAGCTCTAAAATGAACCAGAGATGTCCATTTCATCGTTTGTAGTGCAAATCTTGTCTTACGTAGAGCCACAAATCACGGAATATCACAAATTATTGCCCATGCGTTTTTTGCTAAAATTTATCCAAACTTAATGAAACGGAGTATAGTAAGTTTTTATTACATGTAGAATAAAATCATGTGACGTTGATATGTAATTTTAGTTACGTATTTAAACTGTGGTTTTCAAATTACTGGTAGATTAGTAGAATTTGTACTAATGAAATACATATACTAATTGAATCTGCTGTTTTCTCACTTTATAATTAGTAAACGTTGACAAAACAACAGATTCGCCAGTGAAAAACCTTGCAAGTTATTGAAAATGTGAAAAATGCCACAGATTCTAATTTAGAGAGAGTGTAAATAGGTGGTGCCACATATGAATGTTTCATAGAGGCGAGTTATCAGCGAGAAAACCGCATTCCAAATAAGCTGAGAATTCACCGACACCTATGGTCGTTGTCAGATGGCTTCACTAGAAATGCGGCGTCAATAAACAAATACCTGATAACAGGGTGAACACTAGCAAGGTGTTTGAACCCGCGATATTTCCGGGACTCTAGTCACGTGTAAGGAAAGGCAAATATTTGCGAGTACATTGAACATCATGTTACAATACACTGTGCCAACAATGTCGTGGCCTACTGCAGAGGTAGTTTTGAGCCAGTAGTTAAAAGAGTCCATCAGTATGGTGACCAATCTCCTGAAAAGAGCTTACACGTGTATCTGTACTAATTAGTAGGGAGAGGTGATTTTTGCGAAAATATTTATGCACTACTTAGTTTATGTGTCTTATATGCAACCCTGCATCTTTGCTTCGCGGTCAATGATTGGACTTTTTTAAGTCTCAGTGTCTAGGACTTCTACCTGCTAATCACAGACTGTGGTGTCGTAGTATCTTCGGTTCTGATTAGCACAGTCATAAAGATGAAGCCTCTGCTCAAACACCGAAAAATGGGTATAGTTGTACTTACCATACTTACGTTAAAATACGGACAAGAAAACAGTTTGGTTGTCAGTACTACTCTAGACAGTTACTTCAACAATATGTTTTGTAGAAACTACAATCTGGTTTGTAAAAACAACAAGGCTCTTTGTTCCATCTACAAAACAGATTGTAGAATGAACTGACCAGAGTAGTACCAACAATCAAACTGTTTTGTTGTCCCTATTTTAACAGAAGTATGGTACCTGCAACTATCCTCCTCTTTCAGTGAAGACACGCTGAAAATAACCATCAAGAAGAGCTGTTTATGTGCACGTAAGGCATTAACACAAAGTAATGCGACAAAATTATGGCTCTAGTTATAAAGTTAAGAGGGCGTGGTACACAATTCAACGTTAAAAGCATTAAGCTATAACTGCAGGTTTCTTGAAGACAATTTGCGAAAAGTAAACAATAGCAATCCTAGACAATAGTTTTAGCCAACGTTTTAAACAAAATTGTTTCCAGTGTTACGAACTTCTGAGGCACAATATCCGACGCCGGAACCTCGTGCATTTAACTGCGGCACAAGAGATCCCTCGTAACGAATGAGTAATTCAGGATAAATATTTACTCATAAAGTTGGCAAAAACCGTTATCTAGGATTGTCATTGAGAATTTTATTCATATTGGCTTCGAAAAAAGTGTAGAAATCAATTGATGTTTTCAGTGTTTAATTATCTACCACGCTCTCTTAATTAAAAACGTGATAAACCACATTGCGGGCTTCACCACACAGAGCAGGCATGTGATGTTTCTACAATTAGTAGAGCCACGGTTTTATGGCGAAAAGATTTTTGCAACATTTGGTTTCGATGCGTCATGTGCACACCTGCAGCTCTGCTACATCGTCTGTAGTTGGATGATTTTACTCTTACTGGCCTTCAAATTATAGACGTACATACTCACAAAAATCGTATTCTGATTCGTGCAGTAAAATGAGAAACGTGTCTGAGCAAAGACACGCTGCCAATAACTTTGAAACAGACCTGTCGATGTGCACAGGAGACACTGAAACAAAGTGGGGCAAAAATCTTTTCGCGACAAAATCGTGGCCCTATCAATTAATGACCAATGTATCAACTATAAGATGACAGTTAAAATGGTTTAACATATTTCTATTACTGAAGGTCGAAGCTTCAGTAACCCAAAGTATGGCATATTTACCGTGTGTTTCTTGCAGACGGTCTAACGAGTGACTACGTGTGAATGAACGGTAGTGCTGTGAAGTGTGATGTGTGTTGCAGGTGGTGATGTGAACCCGAGCATGGAAGCTCGCGCACCCAGGACGATCAAAGTTCGTGACCTCAACGTCCATCTGATCTGCGCTCTGTGCAAAGGTTACTTGATAGACGCAACAACCACTACCGAGTGCCTACATTCCTGTGAGTATCTCGCACATTCACGCCTGCATGCATGACCTAAATATTCTTATTCACGATACTTTCACTTCTTTACATTTCATTGATTTGAAACTATTTTTAATGCCAAATTTCATGGGTATTTTCTAACCGTAGACGTTTCCGGACATAAGTCAATTCATCGGCATTAGTATGGATGTACCAAATTCGCGTTATTTTCCGACAGCAGACTAGTCTGCAAGCTTTACCTATATTTGTTCGACATCTCTTGTTGGCCGACAATATCATGGGCTAGGAACCTGAAAAATTCGCGTTTTCTTTTACGCATAAGCTAGATTTCATTAATCTCTAAATACACAGGGGAAAAAATTTTGTTGGTGCAAAATCAACCAAATCATCTGTTTGTATAGAGGCAAAGAAATACTTGTTTGCTCGTACCAAATTATTTTGTTTTCTCTATTTGTTTGGAACAAATAGCTGTATTTTGTTAGCAGTACCGAATATTTAGCTGGTCATAAAACTTTACCGTTGGACATATCAAATGCACATGCAATGTTTTAAGAAAAAACATATTTTTTATAAACTTAAAAAACTTCGGGAAATTTAGGACATAAAAAAATTTGTGGGGGTTGGGACTTGATCCAACAATCCTTAACTTACCTCTTTATATTCGTAATCTAACCCACTGAGCTCCGAGTGCATTTGCGGCAAGGATTGTATAGAAATAGTTAATATTATATTACAATTGTCCTACTTTATTTGCAAACATGTTTGTCTTGCGTGTGCGTATAGGTAAACGACTTCAAATAATATTATTTAAATGACCGCCGTCCACCGCAGCATAAAGAACGAGATGTGCATCTGCGGAGATTTTCAATTTTATAGCATTTTCTTTTGTGATCAATCGAATTAGTCGCTTTGAAATTGTTATAGCTAAAATGAAGATCCTTTAATTATGCTGATAAACAGTTTAGACGCCCTACTTGTCGCACAAGCTTATATTTTGAAAGTTGAGGTATGCAATGTTCGCCAACTTATCGCTCATGCGCGCCAGTCTGACATCTTCCGCAAGTCAACTAAATGTATATAGTTTCGCCCGCAAAATCATTCAGTTCACAGAAAAAAAATTTTTGGTTCAAAGCACATAACTTATAATTAATAATATTATTTTGTTGACAAGTTGTAACAACTTGTTTATTTACACAACATATTTATTGGACGTCCTATAGTAACCTAAACCGGTATATGTTTGGCACAAACAAAGTGCGCCTAAATGAATAATTTGGTTGAGGAAAATAATTAAATTTGTTTAGAGGACTCGATGCTTGGTCTTGCCAACAAAATATTGTTTAGCTGAAGCAAACATCACCCTACCAAATATATTTAGTATAATGAAACAATTCTTTCTCTCAGTGTATGTGTCACTTTCACCATTATTCCTTGACCAATTCGATACCTCGTGGAGAGCGGTAATCCAGTAATATTGAATCAACTAAATGCTGGCCGAATTGTGTGGTATCACTCAGCGAACAGCCAATGAAGAGATGTTGTTTGCTTGAGTACACAGATATTCTTGGACACTAGTCTACATGTAAGTGAACCCGCGAATTTTAAAAGTCCAACGGTAGTGTGTACAATATCCTGCAAAGCGTTTATGCAAGTAAATTATTTCTAGAAACCCGGAAATTTGACGAATTCATTTTAAGACACGTTAGATTTTAAACTTAGTTTCTTTCGTGATTATGGGTTTTAATTAAACTCGTCCTGAACCAACACGAGACCTGCATGAAAACACTCTCTGACTGCCGCGCTACCTTGTAACATGTACAACTGTCCACTCACTGTACAAGTAGCAGAGGACAGAGTGTACACAGGATTGTGCTGTCCAGCCAGCTGGTCGTTGAACCAGCGTAATTTACTGGTCTTTATCGCACTTTCAGATCCACAGGGCTACAATCTACAAAGTGGTCATTTTGAGTTAGGCTTTTCAATTATCTTTCCTACAGTAATATCAAGACTTATTTAACGTACGGTACTGGATAGCTGTAGTTTTGAGTTGATTCCTTATCATTGTTATGTATTTTTCATATTTATGTGATGAAAATATTACAATTATTATACGCCTAATACAACAGTGTTGGCAACAGTTTATTGTGAATATTTCAACACGAAATTCGGTATTATGATTACTATGAAAGTTTTTAAACACCCACGTTTGTTTTCCCACTTAAACTTCAAATGCTTATGTCTGGGAACCATATTTTTATGACGTGCCTGTATTGATCTACAGCTACGCTATAAAGTTTCGTACTCAATGACTCACAGATTATACTCGAATATATACAGGGCAGCGAAGTCTACCCTGTAACCAAATTATAACTCGAATTTTGCGTGATTTTTTGGTAAATGTTTTTTTTTTTTTTTCGTTCAATCTCAAAACACTTTTAATGTCACAGCGAAATTTCTTTCTGGAAATTAAAAATAATGTTCAATATAAACCACTGCAAGTTAGCTTTGCCACAGAAAAAAAAATATTGTCTGAAGTATGCAGTTATGGTAACAAAATTTTGTGCTGACATTAAAATAGTTAAATAGTCGAGACAGGAAAAATTCGTGGAATCACTGACATACAAGCAAGATTTCAAATATATCTGTGCATTGTGACAAATAGATAATTCGTTGTTTGCATGACTGCGCCTGCCTATCGCGAAAGTAAGACAAACGCTCGTTGTTATGAAATCAAGCTTTCGAATTTTTCAGGTCTCTATTCAATAGTTATGATTATGGAACTCATAGTTGAAGTTTTTTAAGACTAGCAAGTTGTTTTCTTCGCTAAAGAGCAAACAATGTGGCCATACAGAATCACATATTCAAGGGAAAATGGATTAACGATTAAGAGAAAAAAAATTCAATCATTTTATTTTGCAGAAAAATATTTCTTTTCTGCAACTTAAACAGCTCCAATGGCATTTTTTCGCTATAAAGAAAACTTTTTATTGCGTCGGGCACCATATCCTAAAGTCTGTAACTTGCGACAGAAAATTGTAAGCTTACACAGGCTTTTGAAACGAAGCGAACATGTTATTATTTATGTAGACGTGAAAAATTAGTGTTATGACTTGGTAATATATATAGCCAGTGATTTTTTGTGGAAAGAATTTCGCAACAGTTTATTTAATTATCTTATGTAACATCTGCTACTCTGCCTCATTATAAAAGCTTGTATGTTTTTTTTAACTCTCACGTATCTTGGGATTTCTACGCGCATATCACAGACGCGTGGTGTTGCAGTAAACGTGTTTTGATTAGCACAGTCAAATGAGAGACGTCACTTCGCTAATACAGTCTGTCAACCATGCAGCCGATTGACAGATGTACACATGCGGCAATGAAACAATCTGAAACAAAATTCTTCTCACTAAAAATCACTGGCTAGAGAAGGCTTAATTTATCTGTACACGACCCTAAACAGTGTGAGTATTCCATAGGTAGAGCCAGTGATTTTTGATGAAGTGAATTTTGCAAAAATATATTTCAATACCTTATGTTTACATCTGCAGCTGTGCATCGTGGTCAGTGATTAGATGCTTTAAACTCTCAGCGTCTCGGCGTTCTAGCCACAAAGCACAGACGTGTGGTATTGCTGTAACCTTGTTATGATTAGCGTAGTTAAATGACTGAGCCGTCACTGCACTAATTCATTTTGCCAATAACCATGAAGCAGACCTGCAGATGTGCACATATTGCACTGAAACAAATTGTTGCAAAATTTTTGACGTGAGACTGTACGTATATAGCCACAATTTTGTCGCAAAAAGATTTCCGCATCAATTTTGTAATACTTGGCTGCCAATATATTCTACTTAAAAAAAAACTTGATTCTAGGTACACAACATAAAGCCTGAGGTAAGTTATATATATATATATATATATATATATATATATATATATAAAGCAGTTTGAACAAATCTTCTGGATTCGAAATTTGCAATGTTTACACTAACAACTTCCTGTTATAAGCAGGGTAAATTTATAAGCCCTCCCAGGTTCACAGTTGTTAAATACAGTACGATATAGACTTTACTGCGTTATTATTTTCGGATTGCTTCTCTGTCATACCCTCAGGCAATAAAATATTACAAGGAATAAAATGTTTTATTTGCTCAGCAGCCTCTTTGTAATTACCGTACACAAAATTAAATGTTGAAAACTTTCCTATTATTGATGGATCTCTAGTGTCCTTTGCCATCCTTCGTCTCGCCTGCGGGTTCTCACGTTATTTATTCAGAATTCGCAACCTTCAAGTGCGCCCGTTCAAACTGCCAGTGATATTTCAACTCCAGGGGAAAAATATTTCTTTTGAATAGAACATGTAGAAAACATCGAGTATTTAAAGGTTTATTTTATTTTCGTAAACAGTGTTCAGCTTTGCAGCGATGATGTCATTATTAGAGCCACGATTTTGTCGCGAAAATATGTTTGCATCACTTTGTTTCAGTGTCTTACGTGTACATCTACAGCTTGGCTTCATGGTTGTTGGCAGCGTCTCTTTGTTCAGACACGTCGCTCATTTGATTGCACCAATAAGAGCAAGATTACTGACACACTTTACGTCTATGGTTCGCCAGTAGAATCCCAATGACAAGTAGTGAGAGTTACAGCGTCCAATCAGTGACCATGAAGCAGAGCTGCAGTTGTGTACGTAAGGCATTTGAACAAGATGGTGCAAACATCTGTCCGCCGTAAAATCGTGGCTCTAATCATTAGGGACCTACAAAATTCACGTTTTTTAGGCACTAGCTGTATTTCAAATAACTGTATTAGTTCCTGCCAATTACGCTATTAGCTCGTAAATTATTTCATAAATAAGGGCGTCTGATTTTGCTAAATAAAATTTTTCATCACTTTGTTTCAGTGGTTTGTGCTTGCATTTGTAGCTCTGCTTCATGGTCAGTGGTTCGACGTTTTCGCTCTCAGTGAAAGTGTCTTGAGGGCTCAACCCGACAAACACATAGGCTACATGTGGTGTCGCGGTAACCCTATTCTGACTGCCACAGTCGAATGCGAGTCGTCTCTGCTCAAAGAAACACTTCCAATACCGATGGAGCAGAGCTACATAAGTGTACAAACGCACTGAAAGAAGATGATGCGAAACATGTTTTTCGCGAAATTCAGGAAGCCCCTATTGATAACTCCTGGAGGGCGCAAAGGCAAAAATAAACAAGCAATAAATGCTGGTCCTATCGTGTGGCATCACAACGGGGCACCTGATAACCACGAAAATATTTTTGCACCACTTTGTTTCAATGCCTTGTGTGCACACCTGCAGCTCTGCTTCGTGATAAATGACTGGATGTTTTCAGCTGCCAGATTCTTAAAAGGAGTCCTCGACTGGCGCATGATGGCGTTGCAGTGTGTCACGCGTATTCTTTTTTACACGAAACCGCTTAACTTATTCATAGTATGTTTATCTACTTAAATAACACACACTTGAAACTATGCTTCTATGTTTTCAAAAGTTTAGCACGCTTGTTAGAAACACAACTTTCAGGCCTCTCAAAATGGCAAAAAAAAAAGTTTTTTTTCAGACTATTGTAACTCCGGAAATGTTACATGAATTCGTAAAGCGCAAAGCGGGAGACATGCGTTGGTCTTTACTTCATACTATAAAAAATTTAAGTAATGTGGTCACCGCTTAAAGACTCGTAGGCAAAAGACTACAAGGATAACCTTGCACGCCAGTTTGGCGCGTTGCGAATAGAGGCGATATGCTTCTCGTCAAGCGTGGGACACTGGCTCTTATCGCTACGATGTTCCCACGTGTCAAAGGTGGAAATTCGACACCGGCGATGACTCCTCTTAGGGTTCAACCCGCTAATCACAGACGTGTAGTGTCTCAGTAACATTATTATGACTGGCACAGTGAAGTAAGTGACGCCTCTACACAAACACACGCTGCCAATGAACACGAAGCACAGCCGCAGTTGTGCTCACAAGGCACTGAAACAAAGGGGTGCAAAAATATGTTCGCGTCCAAATTGTGACTCCATCTATTTGTCACAATGCATGGATATCTTTAAAACTTAGCTTTTAGGTAGAGACTGGAAAAATTCGTGGGTTCGCTGACATGTAGGCTAGCCTGCAAGAATATATGCGTATTCAAGCAGACGTCAGCTGTTCATTGGTTGCTCTCTGACACAGTGATACCACATGATTGGACCAGCATTTAGTTGCATCTCAGTTATTGGCTCAACGCTCCCCACACAGTAACAAAAAATTTCATACTTTTATAAAAATGTTTTTTGGAAACCAGTTTCCAAAAAAGTTTTTTGTAACACTACGAAAATATTTTGTAAAATTTACAAAAATCTTGTACATTTACAAATTTCTTTGTATATTTACAAACATTTCTGTAAATCTACAAACAAATTTTGTATATTTACAGCTAATATCTGGTTCATTTTATAGTAATTGCTTGTAGTGTTACGAAATTTTTTTTTTTGGAAACTAGTTTCCAAAATTTTTTTTGTGAAAGTACGAAATGTTTTGTAAAATGTGAAAGGTCTTCTAGGTTTATTTTGTTTCAATTCGAAAAATCTGCTCATTAGCATTATTTTACTATTCCCCAAAGTTGTTTACGATATTTGCAACCACTTTAAAAGGTTTCTGACATTTTACTTTTATTATCTGACTGATAATGTCCTGATATTACGTTACAAGAATTTCCTTGTAAATGTACAAATTTTTTTTACTGTGCAGGAGGTGTCAAATAAGTCCAATGGTCAATTACCAAAAATATTATAAAGTATAGTTTGTTGAAATCTAGTGTGTCCTAAAGAGAAAACGCAAATTTTTCAGGTCTCTACTTTTAATGAATCCGCGAATTTTCTTGGGCTCGACTATTTAACTATTTTAATAGCAGCACAACACTTTGTTACCATAATCTTATACTTCAGACAACATTTTCGGTGTGCAAATTCTACGTTGCAGTGTTTCGTATTATAAATACGGACCTGAAAATTTCGCGTTGTATTTTTAAGACATACTAGATTTCAACAAACTGTAAGTTCTAATCATCATCGTGATTGGCTCTTTGACTTATTTATATAACATCTCCTGGAGGACGCTGAGCCAATAACAGAGAAAAAACTAAATGCTGGCCCAATCAGGTGGTATCACTATGTCAGAGAGCAGCCAATGAACAGCTGATGTCTGCTTGAATACACAGATATTCATGTCAGTGAACACGCGAATTTTTCCAGTCTCTAATTATTAGGGACATGCAAAATTCGCGTTATTTTCTTACAGCTGACTAGACTCCAAGTGACTATAGGCTCGTTCGACGTCTCCCGCTGGCCGATATTGCCGGACTTGCCGCGGAGAATGCTTACATGGTAGAAAGGCCAATCTCTGTAAAGACGTAACACATGTAAACGACAACACATAAAATTTCGTGACCAATTGCATCGCAGATTATGCTCTGTTAGGTACAGGAAAGTGACGTTTAGTCTGCTACCAAAAGATAACGCGAATTTTGCATGTCTCTACTAATTATAAATAATATTTATTTTGCAGAGACCAATTTTGCCATGTATAGTATGGAGTGAAGACCAATACACGCTTCGTGTTTTGTTCTTTACGAATTAAGGTGGCGTTTTCAAACTTACAGCAGTAAAGTCCGTTCTTGACCAATACGAGAGGCGCCAAAATTGTGTTTATAATAACTGTGCTGAATATTCAAAATTACAGAAGTGTATTTCGAAGCGTGTATTTTATGGTAAATAAGTTTAGTGGGAATTAGTTAAATGGTTTCGCGTAAATAGTATACGTGTGACACGCTGCAATAGCGTTCATTCAGGGTACAACGTCCTCTTACGAGCCCTATACAGGCTGTTCAGGATAAAGTGAGCAGTTAAAAAAGGCCCTGATAATGTTATATGTTCAGCCAATTCCGTCCTTTCGGCGCGTAACTGCTAACGATGGGAAACGTCTCACATATCTGACACGTCACTTGATGTTTTCGCGAGTTAAGTTAAACTGTGCAGTCACTATGAATCAATACAATTTTTTAAGGAAAGTTTATTAATTATCTAAAATACCGTTACGTCGATTTCGGTTTATTTTCTTTCTGTATTGTTGTATTTAAATGGGAAAACACACGGAACTATATTGCATAATTTCGCTGCCAACCATACGTGCAGTAAGGCAACCATAGTTAATGTTGAATTATGCAGTAACTGCTAGTGATATTTTTCAATTGTTAAATTTTTAGTGTTCACTTTATCCCTAATGATGGTATGCCGCGAAAAATTGTTTGTGCCAACATACCCTTGAAAACACTGTGGTTTCTTTTCGACATGTATGATTGGTAGGTACCCCTGTTTTCCGCTAAAAAGAACTGTGCCCCAGTTTGTTTCAGTGACACGTGCAAATCGGCAAAACTGTTTCATGGTTATTGGCAGCATGTCTATACGTATCATTAGACTGAGCCAATTACAATAACGTTCCTGCAACACCACACGTCTGTGATTTGCCGGTAGAATTCCAAGGCCTGCGAGAGTTAAAATATGCAATCACTGGCCACGGAGCAGAACTGGAGAAGTGCACGAAAGGCACCGAAACAAAGTGGGGCAAAATTCTTTTCGCGGAAAACAGTGTCCCTACTGATTGAGTATTATATGTCTGATACAGCGTAGCTGTCTGCAGACCAATTATAGGTATCAAATATTACAATAGCGGGATTCTTATTGACTCAGTCAAATAGGGCAATAGCTCTACGCGTAAGCGAAAGCCAGTCATCTTTTCATAAGCTCTACTTATGTTTAAACCCAGCAAAAAGTCAAGTTTTCTCGCGATAAGCCATAATCTCTACCTATAGAAGATCAGGTGCTAGATCCGCGTTTGAGGTACGGAAACAAGCAAGCGATGAAGGCTAGACTGGCTCGTGCGTCAAAAATCGTGTCGCATTTAATAAGCGCGGTGCGCGAAAACTGCGCGCAGTGTTTTGTTCGTTGGCTTTTTCCTATGTGACTTTAAGAAGCGGTAACCCTACACTGAAAGAAAAATTTTGTAGGAGGACTTCCCTGCAAAATTATTTTGTAGTATCCACGAAATAATATTGTGATGCCACAAAACTTTAGTGGTGACAACAAATTGTTTTTGTGGTAACCAAAAAATAAATTTTGCAAGGTAAATACCAACAAAATATTTTGCAGCTGCCACAAAACAGTTTTTTCTGTGTACTATTTTATTTACGGTAAGTGCGTTGTTAAGTCCAGCGCGTGCTTCTCCATTTTTGTTTTACGATTCCAGTTGACAATTTTTTACGTGACAGTTATCTGAAAAATCTGTTTCTAGCAATTTTGATGTGCCCTGTAACCAATGGCTTGGTGTGGGTGTGTTTCAAAGTAAGCTGTATTTCGCGACGTCTGTACAAATCCGAGAGTATCCTAAGAGTTTGATATTTTGTGGAAAGAATTTTGCAACAATTTGTTTCAGTGGCACATGTGCAGCTTTGCTTCATGGTTATTAGCAGAATGCATTAGTGCAGTGACAGTTCACTCATTTGACTGCGCCAATCATAACAAGGTTACAGCAATACCACACGTCTGTGATTTGTGGGTAGAACGCCGAGACGCTGAGAGATAAAATCATCCAATCACTGACCACTATGCACAGCTGCAGATGTGCACATAAGTAGAGACTGGAATTATTCGCGGGTTCACTGAAATATAGGCTAGCTTCCAAGAATATATGTATATTCGAGCAGACAATTAAGTGACTGCTCGCTTACACAGTTGATACCACATGACTGGGTTTGTATTTTCTTGGTTCTTTATTATTGGCTGAACGCTCTTCAGAAAGTGTCAAATAAGTCAAGGATCAAAGGTAAAAGAAACACAAACATAGAGACATTTGGAATCTGGCTTGTTATACCTAAAAGAAAACGCGAATTTTTCTGATCCCTGTACATAAGTAGGGACCTGAAAAATACGCGTTTTGTTTTAGGCAGAAGCTAGATTTCAAATGTGTGTAAGTTTGTGTCACCTTCGCCATTGGTCCTTAACGTAGTTGACATCTGCAGGAGAGACCTGAACCAATAATTAAGAATTAATTAACTAATTTCCATCCCAATCATGTGGCGTCACACTCGTGCCGATAACTAGCATATGAATTTGTACAGACATAACAAAGTACAGTTTCGCTGGCAACACACCTACACCACCCCACTGCTCGAAACTGTTTCTAAGAACAATATGTAGAAAACAAAAATACAAACACATTGTTTTAAATGTGTTTTCTTTTCGTAGAAAAATATATCGAACACACCTTTAGTAGTACTTCTTTAAAAAAATATGTTACTTCTGACATGCTTCAGCGCTGTTTGAGCGCCAGCTGTATAGGGCTATTAATAGAGACTGGAAAAATTCGCGCGTTCACTGACCTGTAGACTAGCCTGTAAGAATATTTGTGAACTGAAGAAACAACGACAGTTCGTTGGCTGCTCGCTGACACAGTTAAATGGGCCCGCATATAATTTCATTGTTATTATTGTCTCATCGGCTTTTCAGCGGTGTCAAATATGTCAAGTGCCAATTGTGAAAGTAGCAGGAACTTACAGTTGCTGCAATTATAGCTTGTACCTGAAAGAAAATGCGAATTTTTCAGGTCTCTAGCTATTAGTAACGATATATTGGCGGGGGGAACAAGAGGACTACTACCGCAATCAGACCGCCGCGACAGCTGCGTTTGACTGTACACGGCCGCCGGCCTCGTTGACCTCTGAACTTTGACCGCAGCACACGTCTGTGTCGCCTGCCTGCCTCTGCGCGTTCCCCTCTGCGCTTTTTCATTCCCCTACCCACCTCTCTCCCTTCCCTCACTATCTGGTACCAGCAATAATTAGACATATAGCCAGATATTTCTGTTTCTGTTATGACAACAGCGCGAACACTAAAATAAATATCTAGGGACAAGAACATTTCACGAAGACAATGCCCTGCGTGCTAGAATCAACTATTATATGCATGTTCAAGCCCCGACCATTTGTTCATTATTAGCAGAGACCTGGAAATATCGCGGGTTCAACGACCATCAGGCTGGACTCCACAATCCTGTGTACACTATGTCCTCAGTTACTTGTACATTGTCTGCTGCTCCAGTGAGTGGACAGTTGTACATGTGACAAGGTAGCGCGGCAGTCAGTGAGTGTTTTCATGCAGGTCTGCTATTGGTTCACAGTCATCAAGGAAGAGTTTCATCAACAGCTATTCAAATGCGAAAGTGATTAACGTGTACAGTTATTTAAAATTTAAAGTCTTATGAAATGAATTTCCGCATTTTCCGGGTCTCTAATTATTAGCAGTTACTCACTGGAGCAGCAGACAATGAACGAATAGAATGAACTTGAATATGCATAGGTAGGGACCCCTGTGGAAAAAAAAAATTTCCAGCAACTTGTTTCAGTGACTCATGTGCACACTTGCAGCTCTGCTTCAAGGTTATTGGCAGCGTGTTGTTGTGCAGAGACGTCTTTCATTTGACAACACCAATCATAACAAGGTTATTGTGACACCACACGTCTGTGATTTACTGGTAGAACACTAAAAGACGCGTGAGAGTTCAAACATGCAATTACTAGGCATGAAGCAGAGATACAGATGTGTACATAAGATGCTGAAACAAGTTGTGACAAAATTAGTTTCGCGAAAATTAGGGGTCTCTATGCATGTGGCAATGGATTATAACATGTAGGTCATTGAATTCGCGAAATTTTCTTGTCCTATACATATTTTATGGATTGAGCACCGATTTTTATGGCGAATTGATTTTTTCATAAATCGGTTTCATTGTCATACGCGTAGGCCTAAAACACCCAGATAGTAATTGGACGGTTTTTATATAAAAGGAACCAAGCGATATTTTTTATTGTTTGATTTACATAAATTAAGAACTTAAGAAACATTAAAATTTGCTTATATAAACAAAACCTAGCGCCATGTGCCCTGTGATACCTTCTGCAAATGACTGAACCAACCACCATGCAATCAACTAAAATTTATAAGCGGTTTTCTCAGTTTAAAGGATATGTGTTGCTAGGTTCCTTTTATATCAAAGCCGTCCAATTGTGAAGCAGAACTGCCGATGGGCACGTACGGCACTGAAACAAACTAGGTGAAAATTCTTTCCACGAGACATTCATGGCCCTATATATTAAATAGCTTCGGTTAATCTTCCGGGAATGAAGGAGACGCGAGCATGGCCACAGTATAGGTCGAGGACTGCGGTAATGAGCAGTTGACTGCAGATGCTTGAGGCTTCACTCTGTGTAGCGCCAAGCTGTTTAATATTTAATAACTTGCTGCGCGGGGGTTGCGTTGAGAGGGGGCGGGCAGGATATTCGAGAGCAGATTGCTCTAGGGGTGCTCGACTTACGGGGGTGGTTCGAGTCGTAAATGCCGCGGCAGGGTGGGAAGACAGAGACGGAGGATGGAAGGAGGTATTGCAGAAGCGAGAAAGATGCGAAGGCAAGCGGGGATTACTGAACCGTCGTAAACGCGCTGTGAGGCCGACCCTTGACGCATCCAAGAGTTCAACTCCTATTTAGTCACGTTCGTGGTTAACACAGCCATTTAGGTACATAGGCATATTAAAAAAATGAAGGTCATTTGGAGTTGTATACAGGAACAATGTTAAGGTGATAATATTTCTGCAGCCGTTTGTTTCAGTACCTCGCCCTAATTTCGCTGCAATCGCTAAATTTCCAGTTAAATACTAACCCTAGTAAAACTAAATTTAAACAGGTTTGTAAATGATAGAAGCCATTTCACTTAAATTCAAAGTCAAAGAAACCGATTTCGCGTTTTAAATTATCAACTTAATGGAACGTAAAATTTAGGAAAGCTCTGTGATTGGTCAGTTGGCACCCATTACTGATATCAGGACTCAAGCTGCAAACATTTTTCTTGTGCCAAACGTTTAACTTTGATTTTTCTAATCTGTAGCATAATTAACATTAACAAAAGGCACTCAGCCAAGTTGATGCAAAATTATTTTGCGAAAACCAGGGTCCCTAACTATAGTGACTAAAATAATTTATAAACAACGACGATTTTGATTAAGTTTCTTTGTCAAATTTTTCTTTACCTTCACATACACATAACTCATAACATAAAAATGCTTCATTGTTTAAGAAATTTTCAAATAGGAGAGACATAGGGAGGAATTACTAAAAATAGTACACATAATCATTGAATTATGTGTAGTTTTATTTTTTTTAATGCTTTAAAAATAAAACTATCTCTTCCCATGCCCTTTAATATTTTGTCGTTTTTTTTTACTTTTGTACAGGAAACCCTCGGAAACCTACCTTTCAAATAATTGTTTGTAGAATTTTGTTTGTGTATAAATACAAATTATACTTTTATTATAGCTGTGATTATTATACTTGCTGATGTATTATTTTATTCTGATCATGAAAATGACATTAAGTGCACAATGTGGTTAAACAAATATTTTATATTTTTAAGAATGTTCTAATTACCAACACATGACCTAACAACACTTTGTTTCTAAGCACGTAAAATCACTCATAAATATTCTTAATAAATACGTACATTCCGATAGCTAAGTTACTAATTTTAGATAGTTATTTTGTAGGTACCTACGTCCTGCAATACCAACATTTAATGTAACACTAACCCTTAAGCTCTGCTTAGTTGTTATTGGCAGCCTGTCTTTGTGGTAAGACGGTTCTCATTTGGCTTCACCAATTAGAATAAGGTTACTGCGATATCACACGTTCGTGATTTGGAGTAAAGCGTTACGACACGAAACAGTTAAAAACAGCCAATCACTGACCATGAAGCAGAGGTGCACATGTGCACATGAGGCACCAATACAAACTGCTGCAGATCTATTTTCTCCAAAAATTGGGGTCCCTCGTTATAACTCTCCAAAAATTGGGGTCCCTAGTAATAACCGAGAAATTTCGCGAATTCCTTTAAGAAGACGTTAGATTTCGAAACCTGCCCACGTCAGTTGTTTTTGCGATTGGGTCACTTTAATTGGAAACTTCCTTGGGGACTGTGAACCAATAACAGAGCTGCATGAAAACACTCACTGACTGCCACGCTACCTTGTCACATGTGCAACTGTCCACTCACTGGAGCAGCAGACAATGTACAAGTAGCTGAGGACATAGTGTACACAGGACTGTGGAGTCCAGCCACCTGGTCGTTGAACCCACGACATTTCCGGGTCTCTAGTTATTGTGAAACCACACAAACCACTAGAACCCCCAAGACAATAGAGAATTAAAATATCCCGTCACTTACCATGTGCAGAGCTGCAGATGTGCACATAAGTAGAGACATGCAAAATTCGCGTTATCATTTGGTAGCAGACTAAACTTCACTTTCCTATACATAACATAGCATAATCTGCGATTCAACTGGCCACGAACTTTTATGTGTTGCCATTTACGTGTGTTACGTCTTTACAGAGATTGGTCTCTATACCCTGCAAGCATTCTCCGCGGAAAGTCATGACAATATCGGCCAGTGGGAGACGTCGAAGGAGTCTATAGACACTTGGAGTCTAGTCAGCTGTCAGAAAATAACGCGAATTTTGCATGTCTCTACACATAAGGCATTGAAAGCTTGAGGTGAAAACATTATTTCTTCACAAACTCATGGTTATATTAATTGAGGATTACAAGTAGCTGTAAAAATAATCTTAACCAGCTACGACCTGGGGTTGTTGCGGGGTATGGCTGCTTGTGTTCAGAAAAATAGATATAACTCCTTATTTGCACGCAAAGCGACCGGAAAAATTTTTGGGTTCACTGGCGTGTTTGTTATAATCGAAGAGTATGTCTCTCTTCTAACAGAAAACAGCTTCCCATTGGCTGTTCGTTCAAACAGTAATGAGTCATGATTGGTCCGGCATTATGTTGCTTGTTTATTATTGGCTCAGGAGGCGTCAAGTAAGTCGAGGGCCAATTATTGCGAATGTGACGGGAACGTGCAGGTGTTTGAAATCTAACTTGTACAAAAATAAAAGCGAATTTTTGTAGGGTCCTTACCCACATGAATAGAGATAGAGAATTTTGGTGAAAAAAGCTTTGCAACAAATTGTTGCAATGCCTTGCGTGCACATCTGCAGCTCAGCTTCATGATTGATCAGTGATTGGGCGGTTTTAACTCTTTGTGTCCTGGAGTTCAACCCGTAAATCACAGACGTGGTGTGTGACACCCAATCACGAAAGTAAATAACGTGTACATGATTTTGAAAGCTAACGTTTTCTCAAAATATTTCGCGAAATTCCCGTGTCTCTAATCACGAAGCAGAGCAGCATAACATGGTGTAGGACATTTAAAGTTATATTTGCAAAATACACTTCACTAAAAATTACTAGCACTACCCTTGCACCAGTTTGTTTCGGTGCCTATTGGGTGCTACATCAGCAGCTGTACTTCACTGCCAGTGATCGGATGTTTTGGTCTTAACGTTTTACTGCAAATCACAGACGTGTGGTATCGCAGTAACCTTATCATATCCTAATTGGTACAGTCAAATGAGAAGAAACGGCTTTCCCCAAAGACACGCTGCAAATGACAATGAAGCAGGACTCCCGCTGTGCACGTGAGGCAATGCAACAAGTTGATGCAGAAATATTTTCTCAAAATTCGACGTAACCTTGCCATAAAATATCGACTGACTACTGACCCTTCTGTGAACACTCACTAGCATGCGGCACCTACAGC
The DNA here is from genome assembly GCA_003012365.1 of Medauroidea extradentata. Lineage (NCBI taxonomy): Eukaryota > Metazoa > Arthropoda > Insecta > Phasmatodea > Phasmatidae > Medauroidea > Medauroidea extradentata. The sequence continues at coordinate 23,665 of PNEQ01009550.1, forward strand.
CCGGTGTAATTGTAGCGACAACTAGCACGCAACCCTGTACAGTTCTGGTCAAGTGCATCCTTGCATTCCTTCTGGAGTGGGAGGAAATTTTTGGTAGTTCCCTGCAAGGAATTCTTCTGGCCCGGTAGACATCGGTGCTTCTCGCGCGACTTGAAAATAAAGTCTGGAGAAGGCGCACGCGTTAAAAATAGTCGCTGCCTGCTAGGGGCGTTACCGAGCGTCTGGCAACCGTCCACCGGAACTCGACAGCACCCACGTCTTCCTGTCCGCTGTTGCATGTCTCCTGTTGCGTGGCCAGCACTGTACACTCCCTTGAGTACCCAGGGCTCACCACCTACCGCAGTCAAGTACTATTATAGATGTTAGAGTCCCGGAAATTTCGCGAATTAATTTCAGAAGACGTTAGACTTCAAACAACTGTACACATTAACTGTTTTAGCGAATGGATCGCTTTTCATGAAACTATTCCTTAAGGACTGTGAACCAATGGTAGACCTGCATGTAAACACTCAGGGCTGTATTCAGAAACAATTTTAGTCATGGTTTAAAATATAATCATGGTTTAACTCGCCATATTTAGTCACTACTTGCGATTTTCCGTATTCAGAAAGCGCAATTAGAGGCGACTATTTTAGTATGGGTTTAACTAGTCATGGTTTAAGTTAGTCAAGGTGGGTGACTAGTTTCAGGTGTGATTAACCTGAACATTTGCCAGGTTTGGAACAAATATGGCCGCATCTTATCGTTTAATTTATCACGACGTGCATTTTATGGCAATTCGAAAAACGTAAAATAAAACAGCAGAGACTGCCGTTTTCGTAAATTATAACCTAGCAGTTAATTGTATTTACAGAACCATGCCAGAAAACGTTCTAATGAATATAAATTATCTTGCATTTTGGAATTAATTTTACCATAACGTGTTATATTTTACGATGTTAACACATTTCTAAAACAATTTAAATGCAAAATTAGTTTGTCTTTTCTGTTACGAAGTCTTCTCCGTTACTGCATATTGTATTTTGACGCAACTGTTGTTACACGTAATAATATTGACAATTCACAAGCAACATAACCAAAAATACTTCAGCAGACGATGGTATGAGAATACGACGCTTGACTAATCGTCATGGCAACGGGCAGTTTTGCGATGTTGCCAAACCTTTCACGTGTCTTAAACTGTGACTAGTTAGTCACGGCTAACCATGGTCTAAAGTTACAATAAAAGTGCTTCTGAATACGATTTGTTAGTAGTTCTTAGTCAGGGGTTTAGTCGTGGTCTAGTTAATCTATACTTAGACCAGAGTAGTATGATTATGCCGGTTCTGGCACATGGAGCCGGAGTGTGGCACAGTGTGGCACCACCCGCCATGTTGTGACGTCACATCCCCGGCCGCCATGTTGGATGACCTTGACCTTTAACCTTGACCCTGACCTTGAGTGTCAAATTACCAAAATTTTCCAAAATTTCGAAAATTTCAAAAAAATTTCAAAAATTCAAA
>PNEQ01009551.1:0-16189 GCA_003012365.1 Medauroidea extradentata
CGGAGTGGGATCCGACAGAGAAGGTACAGGTGCAAGAGCTGGAGAAGGTGCAGAGAAGGGCAGCGAGATGGGTGATGAATGAATGGAAAAGGCACGGTCAGACATGTGAGGAGGAAAGGAACTTTAGGCCTAGCATGACGATGAAGGAAATGGGATGGAGAATGCTGAGGGAAAGAAGGAGAATCGAAAGACTGGTCAGATTATATTAGGTGATGAACGGAGAGGGGGATGGTGCAGTTTGGCCTGCAAGTGAAATAAGAGAACTTTTAAGCGTAAAGAAAACAACAGTGAGATGATTCAGAGGGTGTGGAGAATAACAGACACAGGAAGATGGGCAATGCTGGTGAGAACGGTGAGGGAGTGGAAGGCACTGTGGGAGGAACTGGCAGCTGTGAAGGGGGGTTGGAAGGTTTACAAGGGGATTGGAGGATTGGTGTTATGGGGATAGGAAGGATTGCTCGCCATTGGGCGTTGGCCCAACTGCAACTGTAAACTTATGAATAATATAATTAACATTGATACAAAGTTAATCAGCAAATGATCTTCAATATTGTGCATAACTCTTACTTAATAAATAAATTATCAATACTAACTTATATACATATATGTCTTCCATAATCATAAGGTGCTAATTACTTAAATTTGTGGTTAATATTTTAATGAGAATTGATCATTCAAATGACATCGCATATGTACGATTAAATGCCCTAAAATGTTAAAAAATACTGACATTACTTTTAAACAACGCAAAGTACACAACTATACATTTTTATTAATTTCCTAACGATGACAGAACTTAGGGCTTAGTACCGTCTTGTTTCTTGGCAACTATTTATGATGGTAACCAAATACAACTGTTACCTTAGCTTGTTTGGTATGTACCTGGAAACTATTGCTCCCATAAAATCGCAACGCGATTACAACCTTCATGAGAGGTGGCACAGGCAATCCTCTCATATCTCCGTTGTCGGCAGCAACAAGAGGTACAATTGTTCCCAGCACTGTCTCCTTCGTGAAACGAAAACGTTTCACAAACTCCACGCCCGAAAAAAATTCGCATGGATTTTGGCAATCGCGCAAATACCGACGAGGACGTACATTTCGTTGTTCAAGGTTTTCAACTCGTTCAACTAATTCCAAGTGATTTTCGTCGAATAACCTCGGCACGTCGTACTCCATCATGCAAGAATGTAGCTAAACTGTTTGTTTACATATGAGACTACCACATCAATATATCAGAGGTTAAAATACGAGAAGAAAATTTTTCGACAACATTATAATAATAAATCTTCATTAGCTACACACAGCACACAACCGAATTGTTCTGTAAATAATTGTTAAGAGTAATTAAAGTCGGCTTTTATTTAGAATGTCGTCAGCCTTCTTGTTTAAGGAAGCTAAAAGGCTAGCTCTGGGCTGCCTTAATTCTCACTGCTTCCTTTTCTTAAATTTAAGGTCGCCTTCTTCAAGGAGCGATTAAGGGAGGTTCTTGCAATGTAATTAAGGCTTCCTTTTTGATTTAAGGCCGCCTTATTCTAAAAGGGAGGTCTCTGCATACGGCCCTTAATCTTCCGTTAGCAGCCCTAAAGTATGTAAAACTAGTTACAGACGAAAACCGCTCTGATGTGTTCCAATTGTGTTACAAAAATGCTTCTCTCCATAAATAAAGCACTTAATTATTCACGAACACAAAAATGAACACACACATCAATTACCCTGATAGAACCACGACATTATGGAAATTTATTTTCACAATTCAAAACACAACTACGACATATACACTTGTAATAAAAACTTTGTTACAATTTTCCTTCATAATTTGATATGAACCTATACTTCTTATATCCTTGTTTATTCACGAGAAGGCTACAAAATTTGAGGTTGCGAAAAATTTAACCAAAACATTACTTTTAGTGCCAGAAATGTTCACTGCTACATGGAAGCTATATCTGCATGGAAGCACGCGGGTGTGCAGACAGCTTTTGCCATTCAAGTGGCAGTGAGAATGATGTTACAAATTTTTTGATTGGCTTGTGTAAGTTTGAGAGGGAAGGCAGTTGCGCCAAGCCAAAATAGGTGCCTCCCCTTGCGTCTTGCATTTTCGAGTATATTTAATTCCAACTACGACTCGAGGTGCAGGCGCAGAGCATATTTGCTTGCGTTGTGCTGCGTCGGTGCAAAACGCAAGTGGTGATATTTAATCGGCCCACTGGTTACAATCCAGAGGTCGTAATACATTATGGCTGACTATAAGTAGCTGATAGCCTATCCAGCAGATAGTAATCAGCCAATTTTATCAGAAGGTGGTAATACAGGCCCTTAGAATAGTAATTTCTAAACAAGACCACTTTGAAATTAGAGAAATTTATTGACTGAATGGTTAATAGTGCTGGTTATAGTGGTATTGAATGTAAAACTGAAGGTAATAAAATAGGTTTAAACCAAATTTGGTAGTCTACTAACACGTCCTTTACAACATTAACTTATGAGGGATATGTTCTTGAATAATAATAAATTAATCCAGATGATCATTGCTAATTAAATGAATTTAGGCCTTTGAAAATATATGTTTGAAATTAAATTCTATGCTGGCGTTTGTTCTAAATGGTTTAAATTTCACCCTGATTACATAAGCTTCTTTGAAATAAATAATTATGTTCCCGGCTATAACTCCAACTCTTTTGAGCGGTAGGCAAAAGATTCTTAAAAAAAAAAAAATGTTCTCAGGACTTCTGGACTTGGTAGCCTACAGTCATTATGTTAACTTCTGGATGTTCTGACGAAAATTTCATGTTCTGTTGTAGCAAACAGAATAAGAGATACTCCTAAAGTATCGTAGAGGCAGAAAACATTACTCGTAATACTAATTTAACGACATCATAACAATCGACGAACATAGTTCGACAATGGCGTCATGCTGAGGCGTCCCCGTCGTCGGCCGCATTTCTTGCTCACTCAAAAGAAAAATTAGGCATAAATCAGTTCTTCTACAACACTAATTTGGCCTCCTACCCTCGTAACTTACTCTTGGCTTTCCAAATTTTGTCCTACGTTTAGGATGGCGCTCGCTATAAGAGCATAGAGCGAAATTGCGCAAAACGCGACATGTTTCTACCGAAGCCAAGCCAAGAATTACCTTCATATTCCCCAAAAATTTCGACTATTCTCTAAATCAACAATTAATAAGCCTATCCAGGCGTCTGGGTAAGAAATTAAAAGAATAAAACGCGATCTCCAACGAGGATACAAAACAAAAACGACAAGCCTGCAGCAAGCTTGCGAGGAAAGCTTGATTTAAGGTTGCTGCAAGCTTGTAGCAAGCTTGCCTTACAACTGTAAATAATAGGCTTGACTCAAGCTTGAATCAAACTTACCAAATAGGGTTTGTATTGGCAAGCCTAAATCAAGTCAGTTGCAGGCTTGCCGCAAGCTTACATGCTATCTGGGTTGTATGTATTAAGTTTCAGCACCACTTGCTTAAAGCGGCCACACACACAGTTTTGTCGGGTGCTACCAGTTACCTAGCAGGACCGGGAGCCATTGCAAGAAAAATATATCTAAAGAGTTCTGTAATGCAGGTAACATAAAATGTTTAGTGTAAAATCACTGCATATGTGTCTGTAATTAGTTTTGCACAATTCACCCGAGATTCAAACCTGACCCGTCACTTGCCATCTGTATTACGTCGTGGTGCGTAGCACCCTGATGTCGCAAAAATTATCACACTGTCTCTAACAACTCTAGTTAATATTGCAAATACTACCAATTTGTTAGAGGGTTCTGCTTAGAAAAAGGGTAGTCAGATACTGCTTGATTGAGGCTGGTAGTCCATCACAGCTTATGGGAACAGCAGTTTACCTGCTGCGTAGCGAAGACTGGCATTTAGGTGGTTTCCGTAAGTGAGGATGGTTGTCACATGCTCGGGACCCGGCCGCAGTAGCCCTGACGTTGGAGGCGGCAGAACAGACGTCAGCGGCACATGTCAAGCCAATTAGAAGAGGAGTTGTCCTTTTGTTGGTTAAACTCTACGACTGCCAAGAGATTTTATCGTGTTTTGCATATTTCTCGTAAGTCCTAACCTCAACTTGTGTGCTGCTCGTGCATGTACAAGAGTGTATGAAAATAAGCATATTTATCGTGGTTGTGTTCTGAAGTGTGGTGACAGCAAAATGTTCGTTATTGTAATTTTAAGTAAATTAATTTTTAAATCCATGTTAGATTTGTTGCTCGAATGACATAGGATTTGTGAGTGCATTGCCTAATATATGTGTGACTTTAGGTGTTTAACGAGTCGTAAATCACATAATATATTTCTAAGTAATTTAGAGATGATGTGTTGCTAAAACATTCGTACAAGAACTTTACAATAAATGTTACTAGATGGTTCCTTGAGGTAGGTGTTCTATGTGTAGACAGCAAACATATTGTTAATATATCAAACAGTGTCTCGCCAGTCTAATAAAAGAATTTAATCAAAAAGTATAGCTCTTCGATTTTTTCATGAAATAATTAGAATTCCAGCAGAATCACTCTTAAATAAAGAACGTGTAATGAGAAACTCAAAACGAGTCGGTAAGAAACACAGATCATACACCTAAAGGAAAGATGAGTAACTAAATGTTTTTTTCTTGCTAGTAGTTTCACCTAGCACTCTAAGTTGTCACTCGTGGAAATAACGAAAAAATCCACGTGACACTTGCGCTCCCCATGGTGTCTCCATAAATTAATATAAAAGGGGGAGGGGGAGGAAATCAGTATATTTTATTTTTATGATAAGTCTCCTTTCGGTACATATCACACACACCTCAGTGGACAATGAACTCGCAAAACATTTAAATATGAATTAAAAATAAAACCAGAAAAAATTTAACGTACAAAAACTATCGCTCAAAAATATATTGTTTAGAAATATATTGTCAAGTCTGAACAACGAATGCCACACATATTTATTTGGTAACCCAATAGCAATAAATAACTTACTTCAAAAATACAGTATCACATGAACCACGAAACAAAGCTGTACATTTCAACTACGTAATATCCACATGTATGCAAACAAACACATTAGCAATGAGTTGCAAGACGTACGTTGTATAATTGCATATATTTATGAGAGGCTGTGCGACGAAAACCACTTTTATATCTGGCAACGAACTAGCGAGATATTACGATCATTACAAATGTGTAGTATTAACCACTTAAAAAAAAACAACTACAACATTTTTATGCTTGCTACGAGAAATATACCATACAAACATATGACATTTTTTTACCCGCTGAGAATACACATTTTCGGCAATGTTGAACGGTCTCCCTTCTAGTTAGTGTCGGAACCGGCGCAAGGCCCATACTATGGCAAGGCACTCTCTCTCTCTCATTGCTGAGGTACCGGCGCTCCACATCTCCGAACTTCGCGCTGCCGTAACATACAATGAGTCTCGTACCATCCTCCGCAAGCTGGTATAGGACTACGACTGCTCCTTCCATACTGGCATCCGTTTGGACATACAGCCTCTTCTGGCTGTCTACGCGGGAGAGGATATGGCAGTTGCGAAAAGCGGTTTTGAGCTTTTCGAACGCGCGTCGTGCGCTCTCCGTCGAGCGGTATCGTACCTGCGGTGACAAGTCCGTCAGCGGTGTCGGGATCTGTGCAAATCCTGGGATATAGTTCCGGATCCAGTTTGCCAGTCCTATGAAACGCTGTAGCGGCTTGCGTGTTGGCGGTGGTTCGGCTTCCGCTATCTTCGCGAGGTGGGTCGGGTTTGCATAGTTCCCTGCTGTACATACCACATGGCCCAGAAAGTTTACGTTTTGTTTCCCTATATGACACTTGGTTGGCGACACTACGAGATGGTGGGTTGCTAAGCGCTCCAGCACTAGACTTAAGTGGCGCACATGTTCTTCCCAGTTTCGTGACCACACAATTATGTCATTTAGGTACGCCGTTACAAATTCACCTATGTATCCCTCCAAGACCCGGGTCATCATGTACTGAAAGGTCGAGGGCTCACATTTCAGGCCAAAAGGCATGACGCGGAATTGGAAGCGCCTTCCGTCAGGGGTAGTAATCGCTGTTTTTTCTCTGTCCTGCTCTCTAATGGGGACCTGCCAGTAGCCTGCTTTTAAATCTAACGTCGAGAATACTTTCGCGTCCCTTAGGCTAGCGAGCGCTTTGTCTACACTGATCTGCAGCGGTGGTGCACTCTCTGTCACTGCATACACCGGTCTGAAGTCCACGCAGAATCTCCTACCCCCGCCCTTCTTTGACACTAGCACTATCCGCGAGTTGTATCTACTGACTGACTGCTCAATAATCCCTTCCTTCAACATCTCCTCCACCTGTTCTCTAATGACAAGCTGTTCCTCGAACCTATACACCCTAGGTCCTGTGTACACTGGTTCGTCACTTCCGGTGAGGATAGCATACTCTGCCACCGTGGTGGCGTGAAGCAGGTCTGAGAAGGCAAAGACATCCTGCCGTTCTCCTAGCATTCGTTCTACTGTGTCGCGGTACATTTCTGGCACTTCATGATCTAGGTCGACAAGTGTAACACAAGACTCTGGTAACAAAGGCGTCTCACTCACCGCATAGATGATCCTCCGCTCACCCACTCCTAGGTGCATCCGCAGACGTCGACCTCGATGACGGCCTCCTGAGCGCTCAGCCAAGGTTGGCCCAGCACCACCTCCTCCCGCAAGCCGCTCACCACCACCGCCACCGTGGTCGAGACCTGGTCCCGCATGCAGATGGTGACGTCTGTTGTGCCCATGGTGCGCCCGGTGCCGCTGTGGGTGGCCAGCTGCAAGATGGCTGGTCATGCTGGGTGCGCCCGACGTGCACCAGGTCCGGCTGGATGAAGGTGTGGCTGGCTGCTGTGTCTACGAGAGCCACGGCGCTCAGCCGTTCACTTCCACGGCGATCCTCATCAGCTGATCCCTGGTGCCAGCTCCGTCGAGGTTGGCTTGGTGGCAGATGGTCGTATCCGACGGTGTATTCGTGACTGCGGGGAGTGCGATGTCAGGTCGGGCTCCCCCACTTACTCGTTTCCTGCCGGCTGGCGGTTCGGGTTGCGTACCGGGCAGTCCTCGTGCCAATGTCGGGTTGGTATTGGACAGGTATGGCATTGCGGCGGTGGTCTCTCTCTTCTTTTCCGCCAGTCCGCAGGTTGCGCCGGTCCTTCTGTCAGGGCTCGCCTGAGTACGTTTCCGCTGGTTTCGCCTTGTCGGCCCTCTATTCGTGCTGGCTCCGTCGTCAGTCAGTCCCCCGGTCGGCTTCTGCACTGGTCTTGTCTTGGGCTGAACAGGTGTTTGAGGCCCCTCTCCGCTGTATTGGCTCGGCGCACATACCTCTCTACTGATTCGCCTGGAACCGGGCTGAGAAATGGTTGATTTATGTCGTCTGTTCGTCGGGTGATGTCTGGGAGTGCTTCGGCTAGGGGCGCATCTGGATTCACTCGGCGGTAAAGGCGCAGCTTCTTGGCTATGAAGCGCTCAACTGGCTCTCCCTCTCGCTGTTTCTCGCCGTAAAACTGGGCTAGGCAGTCGGCCCTGGCCTCAGCTTCTGATAAGCGCTCCCCTAGGCTCGTCGTGAACTCTTCCCACGTCGCGGCAACACTCTTCCACAGGTTCCACCACTCGTGCGTCTGCCCGCGGAGTTGCGCCGCTACTTGCTCTGCCCATTCCTCCTCCGGTACATGGTACCGGCGCAGTCTTGTCACGCATCTACAAACTGCACCAAGTCCTCGACGTTACTGCCTGAGTACTCTGGCAGCGACACGTGTTTTGGCGGCACATCCTCTCGTAATCCTGACACTATGCGCAACTGTCTGTCACTTCCTGCGGCCTCATTACCCGGGCGCTCTTGTGCGCCGCTGCTCGCAGTACGTGTGCTCACAGTATCGGCCGGTGAGCATGACATCTCCCGGCACGGTAGCGCGGATGTCGCAGCACGGGGGGTTAGCTCTCTAGTACCTGTGTTGCTTGACGTGCCCGGCGAGGCTCAGTCACGCGGCGCGTTCCACCGATCAGCGCACAGGCTGCACGCAAAAAAACCCTCTCCGAATGTTCGTAGTTCTATTGCCTGGGCGCACTGTCTGTGTCTCACGGTAGCACACATTACGCACGTCGCGATCTCGTATCCCACCGCTGGACAGTTCTGGGCATCGCAGTGTGTGCGCCCTACCCACTCTGGCTTCCTCTCGCGGTGTTCCCACCATGGGCGAGTTGGCGTTGACGTAGTGTCTGGCCATTGGCACTCGCATGTAAAGCTAACTAACTAGTCCTCCGGTTTCACCGTGTTCAGTCTCGGTAGCTCGCACTGCACACACACTATTTCCTGCGCGGCAAACATGCTGACCGTGGAGTTAGTCCGCTCTTGCCTGCACTCCGTGTTGTTGTTGTGCGTGGCCGGCCAGTCCCGTTATCTCCGCTCGGTGCGGGTGGTTCCGCGGGAGGGGGCAGAGTGTTCTCGCACGTGCCTGCTTGTCTCCCTGCCTGCGCGTCGTATCTCACTCTCCACGCTTCCTGCCCACTCTGTCTGCCTATGCTATACACCGCTGTTCCTTGCTCACTGAAATACGTGACTGTCCATCAGAATTCCTGATCTGGCGGTCTTTCGTTGCCTGATTGGCCCGCAACATAATGAATTTACTCCGCCAAAGCGTTGGGTGCAATATGTCGCCATGTGCCTGTCTAAGAGTGCGTAATTCTTAGTTATTATGTGTCGTGGGTGGTGGATGGGCGCCACCTGGACATGAACCGGCCCAGGTCGGTAGAGCATGAGTCGGGGCGTGTGACGTTCGTGGCGGTCCCTAGACGAGCCAGAGATGAAGTAAAGGGAACAACAAATGGTGTTGGTAATAGCTGAAAATGTTAAAGTATTTGCTCTATTGACTCTAATATATTAGCATAGTAAGAACATTGTATATCACTGAAAATGATGTAAGCAACTCTCGGGTCGTCAGGTTGGTGTAACTTATTTATTACGCTATCCCAAGTTATTACACATACGGTTGCTGAGCAGACTATGATAGGCTAGCAGGGAGCTACAAGGGTGGAGTGATACGCTCCGGCTCGAGTGTGTGTGGAAAAAGGCGCAAGTTTGTTTGCATGCACGTGACTCTCGTGTTTGCGTTACGCGGCAGCGTTCACAGTTACTAGCACTATTCTAGTTACGTTGATTGCAGGAGAAGGCCCGTCCCTTAAATGTTACATTGAAAAGTCTGGCCCACATGGCGGAAATCGCAGACTAATACTTACACAATTCAGGACGTTAATATTATACTCCTCGTTGGGGCGTGAGATGATTAAAGAAAATATGTTCCAGTAAAATTAAAGAAAAGACTTACAGCACCATCGATGTCGGTTGATACAAAGTTGTAGTTCAGCCCCGCAGGAAGGAGCTTGCCACACACACATCCGCACTGGTCAACATCTGGAGGTTCACTGTAATGCTGTAATGGCCGCCGGAAAAAACGAGGGTTATACACTACTTAGCAACTAATGCTCAGCAACCACCGTCTAAAAATTGCAAGACATTCATGACAAATCACTGAGAACAATTATTACATTTATTATGCATGCAGCATTCTATTTATGTTAATACTTATATACTATTTAAACATTCAACTGGCCAGTTGGGCCCGTCGCTCGTGACGTCACTGCCGAGTGACAGCTCATAGACGAAGCGGTGTGGGTGAGGGGGGAGTTGTCGTTGGACACTACTCTGACGCACTGCGGGATGGGTTCCACTCGACTGGTTACTTCGACCCGTACGACAACTTAACTGCCCTCGTGGCCGGCTATTGTATGTCGGCGACATTGTGCGTGCCGGGGCGTGGGCCCCAGGTGCACGGCATTGTCGTGTGTTGGCATTTGGGCTCCCGCAGTACGATGACAAAGGTCCGCAGAATAACATATATTATTTCCCATGATGTGTGAGGCTGAGGGGGGAGGGTGACGAATAAATTATGATGACATTGACTCGATAGGTGAGTCGGGCCGGATGTGGGTGACAAAGTTAAGGGAGTGGACCGGCTAGCAGGGAGAGCTAAGATGAGGTGAATAGTGAGGTAAAGGGTACACGGCAGTAGCCGTGGGGGAAACCCTTTTGATGATGATGATGATACCAAGGTCGACAGGCCGACGACCATGGGGCAGGCTACATACCATTGGATTGTTGCATCCTCCAACGACAGACTTGCTAGGGCCAGCCTCCGTGCCACAACACACTCAAATATGTACACTATGCATCACTAGGGATGGGGTGAGCAAGCACTACATAAATAAAATATGTGGATAGTTTCCATAGTTTACTCACCATAACAATTGACTGGTATCTGCTAAAGACCGATGCCAGTTGAGCGGGCCTGGAGCATGAACCCCTATAGTAGGTTACGCAGGAAATACAGCACTAGGCTGGTGGTGAACTTAAGATTTGAATTTAAGCCCCTGGACGCGACGGCCGGCAGTGGGTGAGGAGCCCTGGGTCAAAACAACAACGAAATAATTTCCGGTAACTTAAAGACGAGGCGTCTGTCTCCTCTGCACGTCAGACTCCGACTGCCTCAATAAGGTATTGGCGTCACCAAGCCCGTTCCGCGAAGGGGGGCTGACTTCGCGCGGCGCAAAGTAGTTCACATAAAAAAACACTAAATAGAATAGATACAAATTAACACAAGACCAAATTGACACTGGAAAAATATAGTAAAATCATAACAAAACATTAAATGGTCATATGTTCGATTATTTGTTCTCTGTTACATCATGTTCAAGTGGAAGGCTACAAAGACATAGGATAACTGATGCAACACTGATGTACTTGAATAATGGCAACTAAAAATTAAAGACAAAATATTAAAAGATATTTTTTGAAAACATTAAGACAACAATAAGACACTTGAAAAATTTAGGAATGCAAATTTATTTTCTGTGTGTCAAGAGCACAGCTGTATTTCTGAAAATCAGTGTCGTGTGAAAAACATATATAATAAACGAAACACTGAAACCATTAAACAAAACAATGAGATTTACAATTACACCAAAGAAAACACAACAGATGCAAATACCTTGTCACACATTCTCCCAACACCTTCTCTCAGTGCTAGGAAGGCGAGGGGTGTTTCCTCGGAAGTATTCGGCAGTGCGGCAGACAGGCTAACGGAATGGGCGTGTTTCGGTATGCGTCACTCACACACGAAATATCAAACCAGGACCAAATAGTAACCATATAATATTGTGGATGTGTTCATAAGGCAGACTCGCTTGAGTACCTATTAGTGAAATGTTACTAGAAGTTAGTTATTCCACACTTATAACTAAACAATTTACATTTTAAGAGAACAGCAAAATAACATTGAATAATCTTGGTGAATTTGTCGAAAACTTGAATACAATTGGTTGCCTTGTACCTCAAGCTAATTCCTTAACTTCAATGTGAAACATCAAACAAATTCGCGGTAATTTTTCTGTAAAGGTAACACGAAGGTACTGTACGACGTCCCAAGTAAACTTCAATGTGAATCGGCCTTAAGTATCACGAAAGAAAAAGGATACTCCTGTCATGTTACAAAATAAAGGGAATCCCAACAGAATAACTCTATAATAATGTAAGTGTAATGCGGAAACGAAACATGTAAAGAAAGACATGATATTAATTAAAAGTTTTTAAAAGTAATACACACTCCAAACAAGGAAACTAGAAGTCGATTATTTCACAATGTGATCAACATTGAAACAGGTACTTGTAAAACATATTCACTTCATATTAACGACATTACCACTTGCATAAATGTTTTGTGGTACAGATTATTATAATTCAATGGAAGTGAAGAGACAGTTGTTGAAATTGATCGGTAATATGCTTTAATATCGCCACCACATAAAACAACGAAATCACAGTCACGACTCGCAACTCAGACAGCAACACAAGGAAATAAATAAATTTGTCATCGTATCGCGGGAGCCCAAACACCAACATGCGACAGGGCGGTGCGCCTGGGACCCGCTCCCCGGAACGCACAATGGCACTGGCGTGCAGTGGCTGGTCACGAGGGTAGTGGAGTTTGTGTATGGGTCAAGGTTACCCGGCGAGTGTGATCCATCCTGTAGTGCACCAGGGCAGTGTTCAATGCTACCCCCCTCTCAAACACACCGCGGTATCCGTGAGTAGCTACCCGGCAATGACGTCACGCAAAACTAACCAAACTAGCCGATTGAGTACTTGTGTAGTAGTTAAGAACAGAAGTAAAAAAAAAAAAGAATTATGAAGAAGTAGTTATTTTTCTCAGTAATTTTTTATGTATGTCTTGCTGTAACTTAATAGGGTGGTTCCGGAGCGTTAGTTGCTAGTTAGTGTGTAACCCCTGTTTTTCCGGCGGCCATGACAACCTCCAGATGTAGTACAGTGCGGACGTGTGTGTGGCGAGCTCCTTCCCGCGGGGCTGAGCCTTTTCTTTTGTATTAACTGACATAGTTAGTGCTGTCTTTTTTTTAGTTTTAACCGGATTATGTTTCAATTAAACATTTCACACCCCCGCGGGAAGTATAACGGTAATGTAATATTTTTTCAAGTATTCTTATGTCTGCAATTCCCACCACGTAGGCCAGATAATTAAACTTAATATATAAGGGACGGGTCTTCGCCCGCAACCAGCAGAGACGTAGCACAGTGCTTATTAACAGTGTATGTTTTCGCCTAGCGCGAACACGTGGGCCACGTGCATGCAGAGAGACTTGTGCCTATTCGCCGGCATCACACAATGCCCAATTTTGTAGCAGTTTCTATACCCAATTTCTGTTAGCATTTCTGCTTCCATGTGAGCCACTTTCCAGCATCCTCCCAAGGGGTCTGTCATTGGGCATAGCAGATTCCATACCCGAAAGCTTGCCCAGAAACGTAATAGAACATGTTCTATTTTTCTGTCATGGTAGATTTCTGCTATACCAGCGAATGGTCGTGCTCACGATTTGTCAAGATGGCGGGGCGTCGAATGGGCAAATAACCTCGTGCAGTTTATACATAATAATACGAAAATTAGGTCTCTTGCACAATGTGTCGGTGCTAAATATTACACTTACTATTGTGTTAATATTCTTAAATACACCAATCTCTCAAACAATCATAACAAGACTGTGAAATCAACTTCAAAATTGTGTGTCCATGTCGCAGTATTAAACCTGATAACACAGCACGGGATAGGCCAGGGTCGGTTCAGGGGAACCAAAGGATGTGCCCGACGTGAGGTTACCTGGGATTGACGTCTGGTGTGGGTCGACAGCCTGTTGGCCATGTAACCTGGCCCTCCTGCCGCTCGTTGGTGTTGGAAGTCCTCGTGGTGGTTTGCGTGCTAGCCTACCTGGCACACGCTGCTCCCGACGACTCTCGTTGCTCTGGCTCCTTAGAGTGCAGAGGGGAAAAAAGTCATTGTTGCCTTTGAAGAAAACACTGACGCGAATTGAAACCAGCATGGTGGTTTATTAGCTTGAAACACCCTCAAGCAGTGCAACCATTGACCATACCTAAGTTTTCGCTCGGAGCGAACAAGTAAAGCTGTGAAATGTGACGTCGGCCAACAATGGAATTAGGTGAAAAGTTATGACGGAGGCTCAAATAGCACTGCCCTGACGCGCGTCGATCCCTGAGGCCATGAAGACACACAAAAAGGTTCCGGTAGACTAACTTAACTATTGAAAACTAAAAGATTAAGTCACTAAAGATGAGGAACCTCAGGGAGATGGAACAGAGCTCTGTGCGCACAACCTACTTCCTCGCTGACGGGACGAAGGCTAACTCAATATGGCGTCGGGCGGGGACCCGGAAGACAGCGTTCCCGCCAGACATGGTGGATTTGCTCTTACATTCTAATTTAAACATAAGTGCTGTAATATAAATTGTAACTATTATTTATAATGGTTTATTGGACTGTGTTATTTACACAAGAAAGGCCAGTAGTTTCTTTTCTTCAACATGCTTACTACCTTATCAGCAAATTTCCATTCTTCCGGGCGTGTTGTGTACGTAATTTCAGGTGTAGACACGATCCAACCACCAAAATTCAATATTATCTTGTACTTAGATAAGAAATCAGCCTATAAAATTATTGGCTTTGTCAAGTCTTTCACAATCAGAGCGGGAATTTCTTTGGTGCTTCCCAAGCCTTTCACTTGTAAAACTGTTTGTCGTGAAATAACCGGGCTTGATTTAGAAGTAGCACCTATAACCTTAATTCTCGGTACGGGCATAATAGGTAAATTTACACCTCGGTCAACTAGGTTACGTACTGCCTGTTCCGAAATGCAAGATATTTCTGCTCCGCTATCAAGCAATGTTGGCATTACCTCTCCATAGATATCTAGTTTTATTTCAGGACAAAGAACTTCACATTCTACTTCCTCTGTGTCGTCGAAGTCCCTCATTAAAAAATCTCGGTCATTTTCACCAGTAAAAATAGCATTGATTCGTAACCATTCTGTATCTTTTCTCTTTGGTGAAAGTTGGTGCACGGCCGCCATTTCGTGTTCGCTACAACCACTGATTTCACGAAACGTGGTATTTATGCTATGGCACCCTCTATGTACTTCACATTTAATCACTCCTATGGCGGTCTCCTGAGGTGTTGATACAGTGACGTCCGACGATCGGAGAACTTCATCGTCAGACTGAATTAGTTTAACGGTTTCTTCCTAGTCGGCGACGAGCATGTTCGACGACTACATCCTTCTATGACATCGAACTCCGGCGCGCTAGGGTTTAACGGCTTGTTCCGACTAAAATATCCCTCGTCTTTACCCTTCGTCGGTGACCTGGATTTACGACGACGCTTGTCTTCGGGCGACTCACGGCGAACTTCACGCTTCTTTGGTCTTCCCCGGCTGCCATCGCGATCTCTTGACCTCGACCTCGACGATTTACGTCCCGCCGATCTATCTCGCCGGTCCTGTCGATAGTCGTACCGCGACTTCGTTTTCCATTGCTTTTTTCGACGGTTCGGTTCTCGACGACTATTATAACCTGCTTCGTCGTCTGATTTGGCATAATTCGACTTTCCTAGGATATTTATCTCGACCTCGCGATCGTCCTTTTCGCGACGCCAGAATCTATCTTTACCCTGGTAACCTTCGTTTCCCGTAGGCTTTTCTCTGCGGTTCTCCCACGGCTGACGACGGATTTGCTTCTCGAGCTTATCGATCATAATCAGTTGCTCTCTAAATTCCGTCAACGACAAGTTCTGTTTTCCCACAAGCGCGACTTGGTACGTGGTCGGCATCTGAGTGGTCAATATCGATATTAATTCTGTCGCGGTCATCTCCGGGGTGAGATGACGACTCCTTTCATAGATAGAACTAATATGTTCGTCAACACGCCTGTTACCCCTAGGTTCATATTTCTCTGGGTGTAATAATGCCCTAACGAGCCCTTGGGTTCTGGGACCCTAGAACTGCTTTGTGAACCGGTCTCGGAAATCGGCATAAGTCCTGGTATTTTCCTTTTCCACTTCCCACCAGTAACTCGCGGTACCTTTCAACGAGAAACTCAGATACCTGAGACTTTCTTGCTCAGACAGGTTAAAAATCTCCGTGTATTCCTTATACCGCTTCAGAAACGTTATTGGATTTTCGTTTTCGTTGTTCGAAAACCTTGGTATTGACTTGCTGAGTTGCTGTACCGGGTGATGGAAAAGTGCCGCCATGTTCATAATCTGTGCGAACTCGTTATCGGGCGTAGTTCTAGGCGAAACTGATGCATTATTCACGATGTAGTCCGTTTCTGTGCCTCGGTCTGTGTTCGGACTTACTGTTACGTTACGAGAAACGCAGTCGGCATTTCTCTGTGCAATTAGTTGCTGTTCCGAACGTACTATATATTCCTCGCATTCACTGTTGTTCGGTCGAACGGGAAATTTCATTTGTTCAAACTTCTTTGTTCTTTGTTAAGACGTCCTTAATATGACGCGACCAAGCCTCTAACTCAGTTTTATTTGCGCGTCTTAGTCTATCAAACTCTATCTGGTTTGTTTGCCTTAACTCGTTCAACTCCGTCTTACGAGCTTCTACGTGCGTCAGTACCTCGTGTACTTGGGACTCTATTTCGTGGAACCTTACGTTCGATTCACGTACCGTTTCCTGTAATAGTACCGTGCATTTCTTTGCTATTGCTTCGGATTTCTCGAGACGTTCGTTGTTTTTCTCG
>PNEQ01009553.1:0-16191 GCA_003012365.1 Medauroidea extradentata
TATCCCAATTTTTTTTTTTTTTTTTTTTTACTTTTTTATATATTATCTATTACAATAAGGTAAAATTAAATTAATGCTTATTTCCGTAAATATAGTTTCTAAGCATTAAACTAGTTACTCAATAATATAGAAATAAGATACCTGTATAATGAACCATTGTCGAATAGAAATTTTTTCCCCATGTAAATTGTAGTCAGCAGTTAGGAATACTATGTCTAGTGTACGGAATTGAATGACTTGACTTTTGTGTTCTTAAAATGCTTGAAAATCGAAAGATTAATGGACATACGATCAATAGGCACCTTTTGTAAACCAGCCTACTCAAAAAATACGCAATTGCAATTGTTATAAACTGTTATACACTGTTGATTTAAACACATTTTTATAAGATACGGTACGTTTAACTTACATTCAGAAGTATTGACTATGTTTTTATTTAAAAACATTCCAATATTTTTAAAATTATTTTCCGAAATAAAATTTTTACTAGTGAAATAAAACAAATATTATTTATATTTTTTTTCGTAATTATATCATATTCAATCTGTGTTACGTCATGTTAAATAAAAGCTTCAGAAATAATTAAATGTGTTCACTATATTTGTACCTGCGAAAAAAAAAATCTGTAACGGGATGTTTCCAAAACAGCTAGCGTGCTATAAATACTGTGTTTAAGCTTTAAAATTTGTAAAAAAAATCTCCATTCTCATGCCGTTGTAATTAAAAATTGAGTTAAATTTTTTAAAAAAATTCTAGATTTGTACAAGTCTAATTTAAAAAACAGTTTGTACGACAGAAAATCTGCTCGCTGGTTCTGTGACTTGTGCATAGAGACAATTGGACATTTAATAGGCGTGTCAATGTTGCTCTTAGTTAAATTTTTTTTCGGTTCTTTGTAAGGAAAATCTCAAGGCAAGTGATCACATTTAAAAATTACGGTTTTATTTGTAAAGTAAACACACTTGTGCACTAATCTGCGAATGATATGTGCATATAATGAGAAACTGCAAGATTAACTAATAAGACTACTTTCCCTAATTTGATGCAAATAAACTAAAAAATTTCACATTGATCGTGTAGATGACCTACGAAAATATTTGTTTCTTCATGTGATTATATCTTCTAACATAGTGAACCTACAACAATTGGAACTAATTGAACCACAGTTTGAAAAATAAAGTTTTTAATTTTACATTTTCTTAGAGTTGGCGCAGTTGTAATAGGAGAAAATAAATAAATTCATGAAATGAGATTTTGGGAAATAGAGGACGTTCATTATTATAAATGTTGAATCATCAAATTACATTTAATACACAATTACCTTATTAGTTATGCGGGATAATTTCTTTATTTGAATGAAGCAATAGCTTATGAAATACATGTCAAAAATATCTCCTCAAATTTTTCTGTGAAGTGAATTATAGTGGTAGTAATATTAACCAGAAAATAACTACAAAATATAATTTCTTAAAATGTAATGCAGACTAACAAGTGTCAAAACAATTAAAGACCAAATAGTCTATTTTATCAAAAGAAAAAAAATTATGAAGTAAATTTTAAACTATTACCCATTTCATGTAGTCATTGAAATTACATTTCCAACTTACTTTATCATAAATGTTTCCACGTGGTACTAAGAAAATCTATTCTGAATCATCCTGTGTTAAAAACTGAATATAATATATTAAAAATACGTTAATATGAAACAAATGTACAGAGTTAGGTGATTTCCAGATGCATGGTTTGTGTAGATAACTCATTGTAAGTTGGTTGTGTCCCCGATCCACCCTGATTGTAATTATTTTTTTGTATGTATTATACCTTTGCTATTTTCTTGTATGAAGTGTCAGTTTAAGGTAAATTGTGAAACAATATGTTTCAGAGAAGTAGTGTGCTAATCTGGTGGTATTTTATTAATTATGGCTTAGAGAAACTCATAAAATATGTTGAGCCTTTGAAAACCAGTACTATGGTAATAATAATTAATTATAATAAATAATTACATATCTGAAGTGATCAGTGATACTCAGACATATATTTCAGCTCTGTCTAGTAACAATTTTTTTTTATTTAAAGCAAAGTGTCGCCTTACGTATGGCCCTTTTGAGTTAAATTTATAAAAACCTGAAAATGTAAATTTTCAATTGAGAGTTAGCTCAAAGCAAGCATCTGTTTGTAACTTGAAGATTATTCAGGTAAAGTTTTGTTGTTAAACGTCATGTTAAGCCACTATGGCAGTGTTTATGACTTATATTGTTGTAATTTGATAAAGTTCAAATTGTGCAAAATTTTGTAAACTTAACTTTTTTCTAGGCATGTATGTATGTATGAATGTAAAATTTAATTTCCTAAACTTTTTCTCTCTTGGTAATTTGCTTGTTTTTGGCTAGTTTTTATGATAAATGCATTTTAGTTAAACTCTGAGTAAACTAGAGGAAGTGAAATCGTTAGTGCTGAGACTGGCTGGTGCCAGGAGGTTCGGTTGAGCACAAAGGAATTTCTGTTATTTCATCATGCTGTGCTGTGATTGGCTGTAGGTAAAGTTTAAAATGTTGTGATGCTCACAGTATGCATGAGCCGCCTTTGGCACTACTTTGTGACCTAATTTGTGTAACCTTTATAAATTATCTAAATTGTGAATACTTAATGAGACCAGCGTGATTAATGAGTAATTTAGACTATGTCAGTTCAGGCAGCCATATGAAACTGTTTAACTTATTGTTATTCTAAATTTTTTTACTGAGTGATGTGGTTTGGAAAGCGCACTGTTGTCGGCGGATGAATATGTTACTTGAATAACTGGCTGGGTAAACGCGGCACTTGGTGCGGCCTATTTGTTGGGAAGGCATGGTACGAGGCGGACTTAGCCGAAGGTGCAGGAGAATGATGGAGGGCGCGAATTTCCTTGGCGGGAAATCATGAGTGTTCACTAGCAAACGATCTAGTTGTTTTCTCTGTTGAGTATCTTCTCCGTTTGTACGACCACATTGTTGCGGGACACTATATTTAGCATTACCTTCAAAAAAACGCTGAGAATTCAACTATTTTTATTTGTAGACCAAGTTTCAGCGGGCCGCACCTTGGGACTGTTAATTATCCGGCCGGAGAATTGTTATTTATACCGCAGGTGTAAGTAATTGTATCAGCGGTAATCTCATGTGACATTGCATGTAACTCAGTGTAAAGCTAAAGATTAAATGAAACGGGAACTTGAGTTTGGAAGGTAAAAAACTGTGTTATTATTGTATCAAACATCTCCAAGTATGTACGGAGCTATCCGAGGCAGTAAATACACCTACTACATCATGTGATCAAGAAAACATAGATACTCATATTGCCAGCATTTTGATAGGCTAATGTAAACAACGTGTCTCTTCAGAGAAATTAGTTTTGTTTATCTCATGAAGAAAAAACATTTTAAATGACCGCCATTATGAATATGAACTAATTACATAAAAGTCTAATCATCTTAGTCTACTGTACTATATTTTTATCACGTTTGATTACATTAGCTCCGTACGTTCAATTGTTTAATGTGGGGGAGAAATTGAGAAACATACAAACAGACAATGGAAAGTAGACTTAAAGAAAATGAATAAAAGCCTTCGAGGTCCTGCATACGTGTTCACGTCATTATGGTAGCCGTTTTTCCAGGCCGCCGAGCGGTGCGCAGAGATTCGGCCGTTACCAGATTATTCTAAAACTGCTGAACGCACATGAGTGATGTCTGCTTAGGAATATTATTCAAAGATTACTATACATGTGTATACCAATTTCAGGTTCAACAGCAATCATTAAACTGGCAAAAATGGATGTTTTAGCAGTGTTTTTTGAGCATTGAAATCTTGGTACAGAATCTTCTATAGGGTACAAATGTGTACAACTCACCCATATATTCTAAATTACATCCATGTATCGTAGAGGTGTGTTTTTGGCGAGAAGACCGCACGCCAGTTAGTTACTTGCGCCTAGAGACTAGGGTAATGAGTGATGTACATGCTTTCTCGAACTTACAGCTTCCAGATTTGTAGGTCACAAACGCGCAAACGACATTCACATAGCAATTTATAAAAAAAACTTACTTTTTTTTACTTTGCGCAAGAGATTGTAATTTTATTTTTAATACTTAAATTTTGATAGATATATTAGTTAATTTTCAATCTATATTACTGTATTTATGATTTCTTCTAGTTTGAAACAATTTAAAATGCAATACATTATGTTTTTGTTTAATATCTTCTGAATGTCACTGCTACTTGTTCTATAAAAACGCACTGTTCAGAGTTGTCTTCATTTATTTATAAATGCACACGGGACGGCAAATAATAATCCGTGACATATCCGATACCATATCAGGACGTTTAGGAATACGATAGCGCATTAGTTCTCGACCCTTGCTTATCTGGAGATGGTAGCACATTATTCCTGTACACCGTACATTACCGCTTGCCTGCCGAAAATCTTATTTAAAAAAACGTGAGTCAACAAACACAAGAAAATCTTACTTAAAATAAAACTTAACGATGTCAAAAATTCTAAGTGGTAAGCTACAAGCTTTTCAAAAACTTAAAACTACGTATTAATAACCAAAAAATTATAATTTTGTAGACAGTTTGCTATATGCAGGCTTTAGTATAAAAGTTTTACAGTATAGCTGTAAGAGCTCAGGTGGCAGTAAGAAAATTTTTCAGGTTTGAATCCCAGCTGATCCAATTTTTTTATATCACACAGAATATTATTAGTCATTTTACAATTAATTTAATTTTAGGAAATATCGTTTCTACACATTAAAATAACTTTATATTTGACCATTACAATGTTATAATCAACTATTGGTAAAGAGTATAAACTAGTTGGTTTTTGCTGTAAATAACATACAATACATATATAAAAATAATATTTTTAATGGTTTACATTCTGTGAGGATTTTTTTTACTTAGTTTTTAGTGCTTAGTTGCGGTGTAATAATTTATTATATTTTAACAGTGATTGTAAATTATGTTTTGAATGTAATTCCACGTGTCCGAATAATATGCTAATGTAACATTTCAGTTCATAATCTGCAGAAAAATATGAATGGAAACACTGCGATTACGTGGATACTGTACCTACTGTTTTAACTTTTAACAGGATCAGTTATTGAATATTTTAATTGTTACCATTATAATCCGTGATTTTTATCTCTTTGTTGCTGTGATTATTTTGTAAACAAAGACAAATGCTAAATAATATGTTTCAAAAGTACAAAAATTAACGTGTTCTTGTTACAGCCATGGTAAATCAGCAGCGCTCATTGTCGCTTTCATTTGTTTCTGGTCTCGCGCGGGCCGGCGAAAAATGAGCCGTGACTTATCTCATACCATCTCGGGACACGGCGCAAACACGTCTAGGAATACGCTCAGCGAGTTTGGTCTCTGCCATTGCTTTTCTTGCGACTGAGATGGCAGTGCTTATGTAGACCCTAACTTATTGTTTAGGAATACTGGTCTAAGATACTTATTAATTACCTTGCCGCTTGCATCAGCTGGCTAAATTGTGAACTTTGCTGTTGTTTTACATTTATCAATTTTATGATTTGATTTTTTCTTCTTGTGAAACTTCAATTTCTATGACTTCCAATTCTATGATTTATTTCCATGTTCCTACACCTTGCTAGTAAGTAAACGTTCAGAATGAATCAGACAGGGCAGTTCTCAGTTTTTCTCCTTATTTTATTGACCTTATATAAGTTACACTATATATTACTTAGCCACCACAGGTTTAGTATAATTTCACAGTGATTTTAAAGAATTTTTTCCAATTTTTCCAAAAAATTAGGGGAAAAAACCTGATTTTTTTTCTGGTTTTTTCCTTTTGCCAATTTTTCCGGAAATTTTAGAACCCTTGTACTGCAATAAAAATTTCTTAGCTGTTGTAGTTTTTGTATAATGCCGTCCGTGTCAGACTTCAAATTTACAGAAAACATTTTTATGATAGAAAGGAAAACCAACAGACCTACCTAACCAAAGTAATTATAACAAGAACAGTCTCGCAGGTTACGCCAAGATGTGTATAAATACCACTGAATACCTATTGTATTTTGAAACAATTTCAGAAATTTGGCAAGTTTTTGTTTTAAATTTAGTATTTTTGTAATAGTAAAAAAAAAGTTCAATGTGGTTTTTATACATATCTTGGTGTGGCGTGTAAATAACTACAATTTTTGGTGAACACCACCCCGCCCTTAAGTTATTGGGACCTTAGCTCTTTCTTTCTTTCCCATTGGATGCACGGAAACAGGGGAAGGTGGTAAGTTGACTCCAATATGTGCGTTAAACACTGCTTCGCCTCTAAGCACAGAATACTAAACTAATACTTCTATAGCGGTCGGTGCAGTTTTCACGTGGGAAACATTTATAGGATCAATACACAAAAATAATTTTGCTAAAGCCTTTTCATCCTTTCCTTTACATCCTCTTTCCCTTCAACAACTCTCCACAAGTCGTCAAGTTGTAATAAAGCCTTCATTGCAAATTTCCAATTTTGATAGTTCTTTCGGCTGACAAGCTTTTCTACACTCGGTAAATTTGCGCTATGCTTTCTTAGGAAATAGTAACTCGTACTTCCTTGCGCACATGAATCAAAAATATTTCTTCCAATAATTGTGACAATCCAGAAACTTCTCTTGGCCTAAAAAAAATGTGACGTTCTGATGCGCCGAAAATCATCATTTTACGTTTATTCTTGAAACCGTAGTTTTCTTGTTCGTCAGACCCCGATACTCACACCTGCGGTCAAAATTGCACTGCTTGTTTTTACTGCTTAGCCACTTGAGCACCTGGACTCGTAACCTGATATAAAAGTGTGAGTAATGTGCGGAAATTAGAAGGAAAAAAAAACTATGACTGTGCTCCATCGTGCCTTTACTCCTCACAGAATGAAGGCTACATCGACAAGAAATAACTAGCACAAACGAAAATGGCTACTTCAGCAATAGTGCCAACTTGACAAAATTGATACCTAATACTGCCAACGAAATTAAATCAAGTCCTCTTTTTTACTACCAACATGAACAAAAATTATTTATTTCACTCTCCAACAGTAATGTACTTTTTGCAGTAATAGAAATCATAAAAAGAAAAATGCATTATCTACACTCACATGTTCCAAAAATGATATACGTATTTAGAATTTTTTAATTTATATTCACCCCCAAAATATTTATTTTTATAATAACTGTTTAATTCATTAGTACAGTACATACATTGCCATGGTGTAGTTACCTTACAAACAATTGTGTGACTGCCATACAAGACCACATAGATTAAATATTTTTGTAAACATTCCTATATATGTCAATGAGAAAAATGAAAGTTTAATCAAGATTAAAGATTTGTTTTTCTTTCCAGCATTTCAAAACTGTGGTATCATTCATAAGTTTATTGATTTTGAGTTTTATTGTGTGATTATAGTATTTGTATAGAAAGAAATATAGTATGCATGTATATTACGTAACTTTATATTATAAAAAAAATAATTTGGTTATGATAGTGTGTAGTTACTTGTTTCTCATTGGTTCTGTGACGTTCCACTCCAGTCCACGATGGGCGTACAAAATGTAGCGAGTCACGAGTTGGGCAGACAAAAATGTGGTGCGTCGACAACTCCAATGCCACACGTCAACGACTAGCTCAGCGACATCAACGAATCAAGGGAATGGGTTCTTACAATGTAGCACGAAACGAGAAATGAATCGGCAGAACTTTCACAAAATTTTGGGGTTTATTAAATAAAATTACGTTCCAAATTTATACATTACTTAAACTCTGACTGCCGGGAGGCAGCCTTTTGAGCAAAGTGAAAAAAGTTTAAAAGTTAACATTCCAGCAATGTCTATAGACCGGTGGTCACCGAAAGTTTTTACTCCTTCACAAATAACTTCAAATAAAATAAGTCTTGGCCCACTAATACCACAGAACCACCCATTCTCGGATTGTTTTAAATACAAATTAGTTTCCACTGATGTGCTGGTATTTAACAAATAAAGATTTTAACAAAACTGTTCTTAACAATACTCTGACACCATTGTTAGAATGACCATGAGACCTACATATAAGTGACAACTATATTTGAAACATGTAAAATTAATCTCGGGTCTGGACCTGGGCCACGCCACAGTACTAATAAGAAAATTCATAGAAAAAGTTTTAAGTATGTATATGATTCTTCTTAAATTATTTCAACACTAAATGCAACCAGGCAAAGCAATACCTCAGTGAACATTTTAGTTTTCAAATTATTGAGCTTGAAAAATGTCATATTAAATTTATACACTTTAGCGAAACCGAGTATGTAAAAGCTATGTCGGGAAATTCACCCGTTATTAAGGCATGCATGGTTGCAGATTTATTAGTTAACAACAGAGATATCACTGTTGTTGATTTTAAATGAGTGAAGACAGCACTGTATTTGTAGCTCTCACACGTGACGTTTTAGTCATAGGTTTGAATTTGTGTCAATTTAAATTAAATTCCAGAGTAATAATTATTTTATTACAAATTCATTTTAATGTTTCACATACGCTATAGAATTATAAGTTTAGGTTTGAGAAGTTAGCTGAATGAAGTTCATATGCGTACAAAAAGTGAACCTATCGAACTAATAACTGGAATATGTTCATTAACCAAACCTGGCGCAGACTGGTGATCAAATATCCTGGTAGCACGAGCCAGGAAAATAATACAGTAAATCAATTTTTTTCTCTCAGTTTTTACGTTTCTTGTGAGCGGCAGTTAGAGCTGTGCTGCCATCTCTGGGCGAGTTTCACAAGACCCTGCCCACCCCTCAAACTATTGGTCAATCACGGGTGCCTTGAACTCGTCTATTGGTTAATAACATTGCTATAGCCTTTGGAACAGCCAAAAACATGACAACTGCCGAGAGATTGTCGCAAATTGCAAGCTATTGACTGCAACTTTTAACTTAAAAGAACTTATTTATTTTATGCTATCCGTGTCATATTATACACAACATATAGAAATAATTCTTACATGCATAAACTGTATTTTGTCATTAATAGCAGACTATTAGGTCTCTTGTAACTTAAACCATGCAGTCTGCCTGGATTTGTTAGACGATGCTGTAGTTAAAATTTTATTCAGTTATTGTTGCGCAAACATACTACCATACTCATTTATACTCTTCGGAGTTCCAGCCGTAATTGTTTTTATTGCTTAAACTACTTTATTCTACATAATTTCACATCCTGAACATATGTTGCTGTAGTTTGTGTGTTAGATACAATAAAGTGTGCAGTTTCATGATGTCATAGGAATGTCAACATGGCGGTTCACGTTTTTACTGTGCAAAAAAGACTGCTCTTTTTATTTTATGTTTTTCTCGAGCTATACAGACGCAAGAGTAGAAAGTATGGTTCTGTTGTTCATTAAATTAACTTTTTAGAAAAATATATAAATAAGAAATTGGAATTTTTGTTATTGTAGATAGTTGCGTACTATTTTATTTTTTTTATTAATGTTAGTGTTGAAGTTTGATTTTTATTATTTACTTTTAGGAGTATCCTGATTATTATGAAGTAATAAAACGACCCATTGACTTGGAAAGAATCTCTCAAAAGCTGAAAACTTCACAGTATGAAACACTGGATGACATGGTTTCTGATTTTGTGCTTATGTTTGATAATGCTTGCAAGTATAATGAGCCAGATTCACAAATATACAAGGTAAGTTTTATATGCAAGGTTTTTTATGAAGTGGCACTTATTTTGATTTTGAATATAAACTGAATAAAAATTGTCTGTATTATTTTGAGGGTCTTCCGGTGCCACAATATTCATCCAGTGATTTTTTTCTTCATTCTTCTTTGAGTAATACCAACCCACCCTTCCATACATCACTCCATCCATGCATCACTTCATCCATGCATCACTCCATCGGCATGCATTACTCCACCCGCATGCATTACTCCACCCATGCATCCTCCACACGTATCACTTCACCCATGCGTCACTCCAGCCTTTTGCTTATCCATCAACCCACCCGTTCATCTCCACAGCCACCAATTAATCCACCCATTGTTCCACTCCAACCCGGATATCGGTGTTACCCTCCTAAGTGCCTTATGCAGTCTTGGAATGAACAGTTGTCTCTACCTCTGCATCACAACCATGTGGGGGAAAGGATTGGATTTGGTCTTTCTCACTTCTCGTGGTAGGATGCACAATCTCTGTCATCAATACTATATATTATTACCTTATACTATTCATGCCTGTCATTCAGAAATGTTTGCATGGTTGTCATGAACTTGAGCCGAACTCCAAGGAGATGACTTCAAAGGCTGAAGGCCTATATTACCTTTTAACTAAATGCAGGCACTAGCATTATGCTTCCACCACTCGGGGTAAGTCCCCACCAGTTCAAATAACTAATGTTTGTAGCGAATTAATGAAAGGTTTCCTCTAGAGCAAAGAAAACACACATGTGAGATCAATAACTTGCATTTAATGCCCAATTTTACCATGGAAGACAGTCGCCAATCGGGCCATCACAAAATCTTAGCAATCATTGAAATTCAACTCTTCACTAACTAATACAGGTCTCGTTAACACACCACTCGTTGGAAGCTTGTTACAGACCGGTGCACTTTACCATTTAGTATCCCCATTCATTCCAACCACACCACACTCCCGAACAACAGCTTCATGAACAACGTATCAAAGGGTCACCGATGCAGAAATTTAAAACTGTTACATTCCTTCATTTTGTGGACAACAAGGCGAGATAAACCAGGCAAATTCGACGTCCATCAGTATATGTTCAAAGAGCCTTCACCCAGGCAAGAACTTCTCCCTCTTCTCCTGAATTCACGACATCGAGACGATAATCACGGCAAGGTGATGAGGCCTCAACCTAAGGTGGACAGGATAACTCACCAAGGAACTCCACTGATCGTCGTGGAAAGCCACTCACTCACAGAGCAACATGTCAGATGTTCCTTAAACCAAAGGCTTCGCGAGCCACTCCAGCCACGTCTTGCGACACCTCCATATGCCTGTGACGACTCCTTGGCTCCGTCGAACACCTCAGTGCACTAGAACCACACTCTGGCCTCACGAGCTCTCGATGTTTACTCGTCCACGTCTGACCTAAGAGTGCCCACTCTCCACACGCATCGCGAGTCCGCTGCTTGCTTCACTCGTGCCCCTACCGCCGCTCGACGGAACTAGACCTTCCCCCTCCAGGCCCTCCCCTCCATGGCCAGTGGAGAAGTAGGACCGGCAGGAAAGGGGAAGACATAGCACCGTCAACCGGAGCAACCTTTCTCGCTAAACAGCCTACCAGACCAGGCAATACAGGAGAGTAAAAGGGAAAGCAGACTCTCAAACAAAACCCCAGGACTCAGAACCCCGTAGAAAACTAATGGAAACTTAAGAAAAACTGAAAACCCACCCCAAAGCCCTAG
The DNA here is from genome assembly GCA_003012365.1 of Medauroidea extradentata. NCBI lineage: Eukaryota > Metazoa > Arthropoda > Insecta > Phasmatodea > Phasmatidae > Medauroidea > Medauroidea extradentata. The sequence goes on from PNEQ01009553.1 coordinate 11,461, forward strand.
GAGTCCGCTCAAATAGATGAGTGGAAGGAGGTAATCGGCAACCATGAAGCTGCCCAGTTCAAGAAACTTACTTGGTTAGCAATGGTGTCCTTGCTATAAGTGTCTTCGTATTTTATGAGAAAAAGGAGAATACAGTAAAACTCAGATTCTATGCTCACAGATTTAATTATTGCAGTGATTCTGTGACAACATTTTCGGGACCCTTAAAGAAAGGTTAAAATAGGGGAAGTTACAATTTAAATTTATTTAAAAATAATTGTGTCCGCGTACAGCAGTACAATATTATGTTGTGCTGCTTCCATCATTGGTAGGCCACAGCTGACAAAATTGGTTGAAACCATAATAAAAGTTTATCTGAAACACACTTAAAGGGTGCATATAGCAAGTATTGAAGCATACCTGGTGAACTAAGCCGTCCATATAGTGCATACTCATGAGTGGGTAACTCAAGTTTGTTCCTCTCTGCTCCATGACATTTCCTCTCCTTCTTGTGCTGCCTGTCGCTATGTGCTATCTACGCTGCCTCCCCCCTCCCTTCATCAACCATGACACTGCCTGCGCCTGAGTGACCACTCGGCACTCAACTAAATGTTTAGGCAGATAGAGAAGAGGCAAGATTGATGCTGAATCCAAGTTAACCCATCACTGTTGACAGTAATTTTGGGTGGAAAATGTGGACCTTTTCTAGGTGTTTGGATGGTGGTAAATATTTGAGGTGAAATGAAGTACGATTCCAAAAGACTGACTGATGCAATTTTTATTACTATTTAATTTCTTATGTGCCACCACGGTAAAAACAAGATGACAACAAATTTGTGTGTGATGATGGCTATTTGAACTGTGTAAATAAAGCTAAAGAGGTAGACCACTCAGATAATAAATGTGTGAATCAAGGTCACCCTTACACCTTTGTCACGTCCGAGCCTCTAACACGCTAAACCTCTCAAGACAGCTGGCTCCCTTGAATGAAAAACTTTAAAATCCTTGCAATGCAAATTCCTGTATAATGAATGCCATCTAAAATGCACCATCTGGTACTTAGAACTGACTGTATGCCACTAAGAACCCGGCTGCATGCCATCTTCTGGTCTTTGGTGTCCATTGTCTCTCCCTTAACAGTCTTTAGACCACTTGCCACGTGAACTTCCTTGAATCATCCAGCTCAAGGCTCATGCCATAACCAAGATTAGCATCTTATAGGAGTGGGACATTGCACACTTTGAATGTAGTGTGTGTTTTTACTTTGCTGTATTGGTCAATACGTCAAATTCTCTAGTTTCTGTTTTGCTTCTGTGCTATTAAAATTAGTCATAGTGAGGACGAAGTCTGTCAGTAGCATATGAATTTAGCTGAAATATAGAACTTGTTTTATGTCATTTTTATACCTACTGGTTTCATATTTTGGACTTGAAATATTTTTTCTCTACAAATGTTTTCCTTGTGCAGTAAATCCTTAATTCTGCGGTTGTGTTCTTATGCACTTCAAGTTTCAGTGGACTGTATTCACTGGTGTATGTTTTAGTAAATTACAGTATCGGAATATTCATGACACAATAACAAAACAACTTAAAGAGAGGAAATACTCTACTGGTTGCTTATTTGTAATATTTCCATCTTATATTTCTTCAAAAATGTTAGTACAGGATGTTTTAAAATGATCTGTACAACTTTGATCGCTAATATTGCAGAAGTGGAAAAAAAATATAGAAGGTTGCAGATATGGCACAATGTTCATACACACCTAAAGTTTTAAGATCATTTGAATTGTTACACTCTGTTGCTAAACCACCAGCCAAAGAGAGTGTAACAATTTGACAACAGAGGACAAGGTAGTTTATCAAAATATTTATTAATTAGAAGTGTACAAGGGCTGAAATAGCTGTGCAAAATGGGGGGGGGGGGGGGATGATTTAAAAGCCAACTCAGGAATCCATTTACATTTACCATGCTGTATTTAACAAACAACAATATATAATCTGAACAATTGGCTATATATTATACATCAGGCATAATGATTAAGTCCTAAACAAAAATTACAATGTCCCCAATACAATTGACAACAAATTGAGATTTAAAGCTCTTCAGCAATGTAAGTTCTTATTACCGTAACTTAGTCTGTTATTCAAAACAAGCATTTAAATGTTTCATCTGTGAAGTGTCTTGCATAATCTTCACAGTTCTTTAAACTTACTTGCGTTGATACAAATAGAATCACAATCGAATTTATCTAAAGTTTCCTTTAGTAATTGAGTGGCTTGTGCACAAACAAATATACAAATGCAGGAACCAATAAGTTGAGCCAATAATACATAAATAATTTATCAGCAGCTACTTTGCCTTCATTAAGATTATGCACTACTCGGGGCTCAATGAAGTGTGCCAGGTGCAATAATTTATCCACACATACCTGTAGGTTTCTTGCACACATGCTGACTATCAGTATGTACCTGGTGATTGTTGGCATAATGATCCAGCATTACACAAACGTAAATTACAGCATAACTTCTGCTGTAACATATGCTGCAATTTTCCAGCGTAACTGACGTCTTCTCATGCCGCAGCTACACAGCCAAATTACCACACTTGCATACTGTATTTTAAAATGGTTAACTTTCTGCTGCTTACAGAAGTCGATAAACTTTTGCCACAAATTCCAAGAGAGTACTACATATAGGTGATTCAGAATAAAGTGAGCACTCAAAAAAGCCCTGATCAATTTCTATTTTCTGCCAGTTTATATATTTCCGCTGCATGTAAACCTCAACATTGCCACATGCTTTTATTCACATAGGCTTGTATAATGTTTACATTTATGTTACATTGCTCCGATAAATTTTAGCTACAATATGTACTCATTAAATGCACAGGTGTTGAATATGAGCTATACTCAGTAGTAATCTTAACTATAAATACCTGCGAGTTAACGTCTTATAACAATGGTTTCTCTGCGTCTACTCTATTGGCGCTGTTACCGTTACGAATCTCGTAAATGCATGCACAGTATATTCAAACTTTTAAATTAAAACTGCCACTAAAAACATACATGACATATGCAACTCAAGAATCCAAGTTTCGTCAGCATACTGCAATGAACAACGACGACGCACATAAAGAGAAACAATAAATAACGTATTTTCTTAATGTGTGAAACAAAAAAAATGCTGTTTGTATTTCCAGATACTCAAGCTGGCGATCATAAAACATAACTTACATTACTAATGGCTTCATATAATTTAGCAATGATATTCATAAACAGTCGCTTCTAATACTTTTGAATGTGTTTATCAGAAACCCATATTCATAACACAACGGACTAACAAACTGAATGACGGAATTCGCTTCCAAGCGAAGTGGTGAAAACCTAACTCCGATGCTATCTGTCGGTGAAATTTTAAACTACCTCTGTGGCGCGAAGCATTAGCTGCACGTGTCAACGATAATCAACCCGGTTGCGTAGCTTTGTGCTGGCTCTAATTAAATGATATTATACTGTCAGTAGATATGTCAGTAAGAATTTAAATAACTACTATATTTTAAAGTATACTAAATACAGAGAGGTCGCTTGCATTTGATGTTTTTACACTAATGCTGTATTCAAGTAAGAAAATACACGGAACTACATGCAATTATTTGCTACCAACCATACAAACAATAAAGTAACTGTTGTTAATATTGACTAATATGCAGTAACGGCTAGTGATTTTTTTCAAAGGTTAAATCTTTAGTGCTTACTTTATTCTGAATGACCTACTGCGCAACACACAGTAACACACGTCAATACAATACCTAGTTAGGCTGAACCGTATGTCCGAAAATGGCTTTCACCTGTACACCACCTACCCATCTTGCTGCAATTGACCGGTCCCATTTTCCAGCACATGTCTGCTATGCACAATTACTGCTTTACTTGGCAGTGTAGCTCGTGCACCACCGTAAGGCATAATGCAAACAACCAGCTAACGCAATTTCTTAATGCTTTAATCCATTACAAACTCAACAAAAGTACATAGAAACTCAGGGGGCCACAGCTACTTTCTCGCTGACCAATACATCCGCTGTGTAATACAGCGGGTCCCTCTGCACGACATAACCCGTGCGTACATGCCGGCTCCGATCGAGCAACTCCCGTTCAACAGTGGTAACGAAGCCACTATGCCTGATGTGCCCACCACCAGGATGCTCCACCACTTTTTCGAAAAACTCTTGGTCGTTGTAGATGCGACTTATCATCTCAACCGCAGATGCTTTGCGCTTTGGCCTATCATCAGGTTGAAGCACATGTGGCCGCTGCTTTTTGTAGGCATGCAGCTTGAGTCTCTTATGAAACACCACAGATTAATTTGGCTGGGCTCCAGATAAATGGATTTTGCACCTGTTCTACATGTTCATCACTCGTGCTTGGTCCTGAACTCTTCCTCTTCTCAACACTTACAGTTTCCTTTGTGCTGTAATCTCTATACAGACACGTGTAAACACACGGCCGTTAATACCTGGGGGAACAATCCCACACCTGAGCACTCACCCTAACCTCCGCACGACTTGAACACATATTCAGCAGTCAAACGCACACAACATGAACACTGGAGAAGGGTTCAACTCGCTACGGCAATTAAACTGACAGTCCCGATAAAATATACAAAATATATTGTCAGAAATAATCCAATCGGGGTACATAAGTAAACATAGCCAATACCAGGCTTAATCAGTACAAAATCCGAAGTCAATCGCTGT